>CM067365.1:59997284-60085707 GCA_034401795.1 Chaetoderma sp. LZ-2023a
TTCTAAAACAAACTGCATGGGACATAATTATAATGTGTTCTAGTTTAATTCTGCAACAGCTTAGCTAGTACATTAGTTCCACAACATTCAAAATGTTAAAATGCAACAAAACGACTATCCAGATTGAGGAAGAGGGACTGATCAAGAGGCTTAAGCCTGCGCTCAGAATATTACCTACATCTGTAAGTTACCTAAGTTTGTTCTGACATCGTTGATAATGTGTCGCCTTTTAGTATCAGGCGGAAAAGGGTTACTTCAATTGATCGGCCTGCCACATATTTTGTTGCATCAGATGTGTTGCTTAAAAGGGTTAACTGTACATAGAGTGAACTTGTTGTAAATCTCGAACGTTCTAATGAACATTCTGTTGGCATTTTGAGGCTAGTTCGGCTGGGTGTTGGTGCACTCGTAGACCGCAATGGCGCCCGGTCTGGTTAGTTTCAAAATATTCAGCAACCTATCTGTATAGTCACCTTAAAAGAAAGGGATCCTGTGACCTCAGGTTTCAAAGTACATAAATCGATCCAAACACGCTCAGAACGTGGCCGGGGCTGCAAATTCCCGGCGCATAAATGGATAGGGATTAATCTTTTGTAGTAGTTAATCCGGTTGTGGACGGGATTTGCCTGTTGCTTTGTACAATACGTATATATTTAATTAAGTAGTGTTTGTTTATTTATATAGGGCCTATGGTTGGTTCATATATTTTGTTTTTTTATACGATTGTACTTGTATTGTCGTATCCTTATGTTGGATTTTTGCAATAAACAATCTATCTATCTATCTATCCTTTTACAAAAGCTAGAACAAGCAACACCTATTAAGAAAGGCCAATGTAAGGATTTCCAAGAAAACGGCGCTTCTGCCAGTTGCGGGACAAGGAAAATACTAAATTGCTTAACCAAATTTTCGCAATCACCAACAATATTTTTTATTTGCTAGGATTTGCTAAACAAAAAGTCTAGAAGACTCATGACAAACTCATATGTGCTTATCATTGTCGTAACTACGGAGGTATCGGGGTATGAGTGGGCGGAGGGAGTTAGGCGCGTGCCCTCCTATTAAATCATGTGCCACCTGGGTGCACCCCATTTGAAATTTGGAATTTTTATTTGGGGGTGGGGGGGGGGGGGCGGCGGGGCCCAACGTATAGAAGAAGCAGTTGTGACATATGAGCATCTGTTGGGATTGTATGACTGGGTATATTAATATGTGTATATTGTCTGTAGTGGGCATACAATATGAATCTATGCGGCCGAGACATTGTAAAACATCTTTACAAACGGTCACACTTGTATGGAAAATGAAAGAATAGTAACATTTGGGTAAAAATGGTCGTAATTTAACAGCTAACTGATGGTTCATATATAATACCACTGGAAATGTAGGATAGGCCATCTGAGACCATTCAGAAAGAAATATTTTCTGGGGAAGACACCCACCAGTGCACCCTTAGTAACACAGGTGGCCCGCTGGGTGCCCCCTACATAGACGACCCTAGCTACGCCACTGGTGCTTATTCGAACCATCACTAAATAATTCCAGTCAAGGTAAATGACTCCTATTTCTAGTCATTTCACGTTTCCTTTAAACGTATTGACCTTTATTAACAACGACGATGATGATGGCGGAGGCGGTGGCGACGGCGACGGAGACGACGGCGGTGCGGGGTGACGACGACGGCACATAGGTTCGCCCCGAACCCTCGCCGCACGCTCTCAACATATTACATGGTGATAACGGCAGTAAATGATTTCTGTGTTATAGTAACGTGGGTAGCAAAATCACACTTTCTGTGAGTCATATTTCGGCGATCTGCGGCACCAACCAGTCCTGGGGGATACAAGCAGCTAAGACTCTTGGTCCCAAAAGCAGGGTGTTCATCATAGACAGGTAGGATAATGGGGTAGCTAACTACCTAGGACCTACTCGAGCATACCTACACATGTCTCCTCGGCTATGATGCCAATGACTTGTACTCGTGAGTACATTGCAATAGTGAGGAGCAGCTCCTGATGTGGAATACTTTAACCCTTTAGTGACGAAATTTGTTCATAAAAACTAAAATATTTGCTTTTTGAATGTCCATTTGCAGGCCAAGAGAAGACTATTTTTGAAAATTTACCACTGGAATGACTGGCCCGGTTATTGGGCCAGTCATTCCAGTTGTAAATTTTCAAAGTTAGTCTTCTCTTGGTCTGCAAATGGGCATTCCTGTACACCACTAAGGAGGCCGGTTTTGGCCGGTATCGTCACTAAAGGATTAAGGAGAATATCCTAGCAGACCACTGGTTTGGATTCGCTGAGGTGGATATTGAGGTTCCACGGTCATGTGGACGAAGTTTGAGGAAATACCCCATCTTTCCTATAACCATGAAATCACATGAAATAATGTTACAGATGCTCACCACTTGGGAGATGTGGGCGCAAACTACTCTTAACAGATGTCTTCAAACTGCTAAGCATCCGTGCATATGACACGCGGATTTAGGCTCTACCGTGTCATAGCAATACTAGCATCCGGATGGGGGAACGAGGGCTAGAGAGAAGCCTGTGTAGTGTATACTTTGACAACCTTGAATACATCAGTGAGTTCTAAAAGTACACTGTATCTGATTCCCATAGTAAAGTAATGCTGTTTGCGCGTCGGCTTACTCAATTACCATCCAGAAGTTGTATGCACAATGCATTCTGGGAAGGTATTTTCCCAAAATACGCTAATGCGGGAACGATCTATTCGTGTCGTTGTGAGAGGGGTAGTTGAAAGCTAGTCTGGTGAAAGAGGATTTTTGTCCTCTGGATGCTGGATTAGTCGTAAGCTACTCGCCTCCCCAATTGAAGTCTCAATTTCCCATTGGAAAGCTAAGCCAATTTCTATACAATTATTTATTGGTTTTTATATTTTTGTAAAATTTAATACAGTTGATTGCAATTAAAAAATATCCCCTATCGTCCACTTGATTTAATGAATCTAGGTCGAATGGTGTATTTTATATACGCAAAGAACTCAGTAAAACTTTGTGAATAAATATGTGAAGCCTTCCAGGTCATAAGTAAATAAATCAGAACGCCATGGTTCCGTAACAAGAATAATATCGCCATTAGCCGCTAAGTTTTGAAAGAATGGCTGTTTTAATTTATCATGACATTTTGTTATCAGACCGTTCGCATTCCATAGTGAGTCTGAGCACATTCTCAGTTCTGTCCTATGCGCTTGCATCTGGATCTGCAGGGTGTGTGGCGTCCTCACCGGATGTAGTCGGATTGTGATCATGGTTTATACTACCAGTACTTGTATCTACATTTTTACCGACAAGTAACAGTGTATTATTATCAACATGATGTGGCAGTGCTAAGTGTTGGACGTTGTCCCGTGTCGTAGTTGCGCACGGTTCTGTTTGCTCTGATGGTAACTGCCTTTGGTAGTGTGCTGTGCATTGATACACGTCCCTTCCAAATGTGCCCGTATCATTAATGTTAGGAATCATTACACCTGGATTGTTACCGTATATCGAGTCGTTAAGTACCGTAAAAGCGGAAATGAAATGAAATGAAATTAGAAATTTATTGAAATGAAATGAAATGAAATGAAATTTATTTGGTACTGAACGAAGTTACACGTCTTGACCATATAGAGATCTACAATGTAACATATAACGTTGGCATAATATAACAGTTTAACTAGAATTTACAGAAACAAAAGCATAATTCGAACGAACGTGAAATTACATAATATATACAGTCAGCCTTCTGCGACTAGCCACATAGTTCTGGAAGCAAGAGGATGGCGCTTCTCCAAGACAGGTGGTCCGAATACCACCTGTCTCAAAAATACGTACAGTTGCTAATGGAGGGATCCAATCTGTCACCCAAGTAATTGACGTCATATTAAATTACTTTATTAGAGGGCTAATGTCATAATCATTAGTAGGTTTAACACAGTCGGGAAAAATTGAATAGTCAGCAATGAAGAGTGCCAATTGTATGTGGTTGATCGATGTATAGTTTAATAACTATTCTGTTGAAAGGTGTGCATCTAACCTGACCTGGAGCCGTTGCTGCCATAGGCAGCCACTGTTCACAGGCAAATTAGCTTCAAGATATACAACATTTTAACTGTACAGTTACTTTGAAATTGAAATTCTGGGAGTCCGGGTCCAAGTTATATAAATTCATCCCAACTTGCGCAGAACTTATGTGGAGCGTAGTTAGAAGACGGCATAGACAATTAGGTCATCAGGGAGCTGACGTCACAGTCATTACAAGGTTTAACGTAGCAATTCCGTTATGAAGTGTACGAATTGTATGTCTTTGATCGATCTACAAGTTAATAAACGTTATGTTGAGTAGTTTGAAACTAACCTGGCCGAGGGCCGTTGCTGCCGTAGACAGTCACTGCCCGGAGGCAAATTAGCCTCAATATATCCAACAGTTTAGCTGCATGTATAGTTACTCTGAGACTGAGATTCTGGGAATTCCAGGTTCAAAGTATATAAATTGGTCCCAACACACACATAACTTGGGCTGCGATAATCTAGAAATGGGCGGTGCATAAGTATAAATGGATCCCTCCATGCTTGTGGTCCATAATGTGGTGGTCGCTTCAGACAATTAGCAGCCTTAGATTTGTACAGCTGCGTTCTTGCATTCAAACGCCCATGGGCCCCTCTATTCCTGTGGCCCGTAAGGATGCCACAGCTGATTTTACTGACACGGGGGCGACATTGTTTGCAGTAGATGTAATGTACAAAGAATTATTAGATTGGATATCACTCAATGGCGCTACAGACGTGACCGCCTGTTGTTGCTGTGCTGGGGTTAAGTTAAAAAAAACTATCACCGGCTATGGGTTGCGATACTGCGGGTATTATAGGGTGTTCACTTTTGTTATTTAACACATGTCTGCGGATATCTTCACCACTTTGCCTTACACCCGAGTTACTGATAATTGGTTTAGGTGGATTAAGTTGTGATAATGTTGCGTCATGCGATGAGATAAGTCGATGTTCTATATATTTGTTTGCTAAGAGTCTGTCCACATTTTCAGCACCGTTCTGTTGCGCCCAGTTGTGCCCGTTCTGTTGTGCCCAGTTGTGCCCATTCTGTTTTGCCCAATTAGTATATGGAGGCAGTGATGATGTCACCGCCGGTGATAATAATTTAGGCTGATTAGTTGATCGGCTTATCGTATAAACCAGCCTTATTACGAATCACGCACCCCGCTCCAAGCGTTTACTCTGTAATCGCCGGAGACGAACAGACAGGGGGGGGGGGATTATTGGCAATCGACTGCATATGCAGGATAAGGCATTGGCTGTTTGAAATAAAATAAAATAAGATAAAAAAAATAAATACAAAATAAATAAGTAGAAATAAATAAATAAATAAAGAAAGAAAATTAAATAAATAAAGAAAAATAATAATAAAAAGCACCAAAAAGCAAGTGCCCGCTATAAAGGTGTTCACCTGACGTCACAGATCCGCACGCTACGCCTCTTCGCAATTGTGCCGGTCAAGCGACTGACCTTCAGCTAGCTGCATTGTATGTCAAACTAGTAAGGGATGCGTTGTATCTGATCTCCATTGCTGAATGTGTTGACCTATGCTTCATAATACACAGAAAAACAGTTTGAAAAAATAATATATATTATAAGATAGATCTTTATTGAGTAAAATCAAATGATGAAAATAATATAAATAATGTACTTACAAATATTCTTTTGAATATGTGTGAAATTAATTTGACAAGAAAAATACATCTATAGCGTGCAATGTACAGTTTAAACATATATGCCAACAACAATAAAAAAAAAAAATGAAAACCCCCACGGCAAAGTATACAACGTATTTTGACATTTTTTAGTTAAAGTTGCTTTTCAAAACAAACAACATCTTTATTTTAGGATTTTTGAACCAGATCAGATTACTGCGCTTATGACAGATAACATTTTCTTGACAATAATAGACGGCCTGGAATTTTTAGTGGAGTGCCGTCACAGAGAAGGCGAAGGGTGTTAAGGAGGGATGGAGAAAGGGAATGAGAGAGAGAGAGAGAGCGCGCCAGAGAGAGAGAGAGAGAAAGAGAGGGAGGGAGGGAGGGAGGGAAGGAGGGAGGGTGCGACGGAAGGAGGGAGGAGAGACACAAAGAGAAATGGAAAGAGAGAGAGAGGGTTTAGGGGAGGGGCGGAAGAGAGAAAGGGACGATGAGAGAAGGATGGAGGGAGAGAGGGGAGAGAGAGGTGGCACGGGAGGGAGGGCCGTGGGACACGGGGAGCGAGATGGGCAGGGAGGGAGAGAGGGCGAGATAAGGAGGAAGGGTGGGAGGGAAGGAGTGAGGGAGAGAGAGGAGATGGGAAGGGATGGAATAATGGAGGACGGAGAGAGAGAGAGAGAGGGTGGGGAGGAGGGATGACAGGGTCGGCCAGGGATTGAGGGAGGGAGGCAGACAGGCATTGCACTTCCTTGGGGCGTTTGGGTCGACCTGGTGTGTCGTATAGGGCGAAGAAAATTGTGTTGATTTTAAAGCGGGTTTCTGCAACCTGGGCAATAAACCATTTTGTCTGCAGTATACTGAACTCCATTTATCATATAGGACTATGTAGTCGCAAGTTTTCTACGTAACGATGCAACTAAGCTATGAATATTTTGAAAGCAATTTGACTGAAAGATTTTGGTACATCGGGCAGAAAACAGTTTCCAGCAAAATTACCTTCAAAATATGTAACGGAATAGTTTCTTCAAAGCAAATAATGTAATGCTACGCCAGGGCCTGTATCATACGTAGGGACACTACTGTACTTAGATAGCCTCCATGAAACTGGCTCCGTACCCCAGAAAGGGCTAAATGTTTTCAAAACAATCAGTAATTAATTATTTTAATAACACCTACTAATAACTGCACATCATAGATCATTTTATGTGTGTATATTATAATACATTAATTTACTATTTTTAATTTAATCTCCTAGATTACAGGATATCCTTATTCCTAAGTAGGCCTATTCATTTCCATATGCTAGCTGGTGTTTATTTTAGAAACACTGTTGCTGTAAGCTCTGCTGTCTAAGACAGCAGCGGCACTAAGCAAGTTGTTGCAAAACGTATGTGGTCATTTATTTTTAATTTCTCAATATATCTAACATAGGATAATGTAGGGTTAATCACGCTATATGCAGTAATTCACTAGTTAGCATCTCGGCCACTCATCATAATTGTGTTTGACCGGCAAGATGGCGAGTAACCATGGCCTTAGGCGATGTGGTCACGTGACTGAAAAACCTGTATAGACAGGTTTGTATGGCACTGATTCTTTAATCTTTCAAACATAAACTTATACGGAGACTCAATAGCCAGATGCTTGAGCTATAAAATCGCAAAATGGAAAATGTTAATTTGCAGATCAAGATAAGATTAATCTGGAAAAATTATCCCTGGAATGACTGTCTCAAGCCAGTCATTCCAGTGGCAAATTTTCAAAGGTATCTTCTCTTGGTCAGCAAATGGTCATTTCGCAAGACCATTACATAGGATGGTGTGCGCCAGCGTAGACATCAAAGGGCTACCGGCGTTCCAATCAAAACTGTTAAAATATATTGAAAACGAATCCCATTCAGAGATAGCTGGCACCGCGTTTTCTGTCCGATTTCTTATAAGCACATATCTCCTATACCATCAGCTCTCCTTTTGCAATGCTGCTAGGCTCATGCTTATGCCTACATAACCCTACGCAGGGGCGCACGCGCACACGCGTGCTGCGCCCACACGCGTGCAATACTCTCTCTCTCTCACTCACTCTCTCCATCCTTCCCTCCCCCTCCCCACATTCCCTCCACGTCCCCACCCCCTCCTCCCCTCCCTCTCTCACTCTCTTTCTCTCGCTCCCTCTCTCTCTCTGTTTCCCTTTCCATCTCCCACCATCCCCTACCCCTGTTGTACAAATAGCACTGCTTGTATATGCTGTCCTCCCACAGCGGTTACGGCAGATATATATCGTCCTCCCACAGCAATTACGGGCAGCACAATCTGCGATTATATATCGTCCTCCCACAGCAATTACGGGCAGACACATCTGCCGGTATATATCGTCTTCAACCGGGCTTACGGGCAGATGCTGTATATATACACAAATCTGCCTACAACGTTAGAGGTCAAATGTCAGCAAAGGTCAACCGCCCATAATTCGGAGAAAAATTGTAACTTGCTTAAAAATTGGTATATATGAAAATTAAAGCGATACATAGGTAGAGAACATCAACAACAACTTATCTATATATTGATTGATTTATTCCACAATAAGCCATAGGCCCTTGAAAGATTTCTAGGCATGTCTACCATATATAGAAACTATGACCGTGTTTGGATTGGACATGTTATTTCATGTCCTTGAAGGAACTATTTCATCTTAACCCTGATTATCGATTTCCAGAAAGCTATACAGATATACACATTGAAGATTTCGGATCTCCGGATTATGACTTATGAATTGTTTACTCGACGATCCTGCTCCGCTATCGGTAAGATTATGTTGTTAAGGTTGCTGCGACAACCTCTTACCGACGGTGAAGAAGGAGACTGGACAGTCTGGCTCGCCTCGTCGTGAAGATGGTGATGACGATATTATTTAGAGACTGCTGGGCCTAATCTGACTAAGAAGCTCTGCTGGTAAGGATTGGATGTTTCTTCCAACTCGATGATCAGATTCCTAACTTTTACTTTAACAAACTAAATCAAACTAGTGTCTTACATATACGTAAGATGATAATTTTATTAAAGATAACCTAACTGTACAAAACTTATAAAGAGATTTATACTGGAGCAACAATAGCTCAAATACAAACTGTTACCTTACTGGTACAAATCAAGCAATTTCTATGTCTAATCTAAGGCTATAGCTATCACCAGAGAGATGTTCCGTGGATCACGATAGTGGATTGATTCCTTTCTAAGTCTGAAATCCTGACTTATATACAACTAATCTTGGCACTACAGCCAAGTTCTATAACTATCATAATAATGAGATTCCTCCTGAATCTGTTATGATGATTCTTCTAGGTACGTTATGAGCATAGCTTGATTGGTCCGGACAATCAGTCCACCAATCAACTTCTGCTCATTCCTTCCTAGAAGCTTCTACTTAATAAGTGTTGGTCGTTCTGACCAAGCAACGATCCCTGTATTTCAATTTCAACTTCAAAACCTATTCTGTTTAATTCTTTGCTACAGAGTTTGATCGACGCTCATTGATCGTGACGTCATTCTGACCAATCAAACTCCGTACTATTCTTCTATGGAGATGATGCCTCACATAGACAAAGCGGTGTTAGCTGTTTCTGATGTGATGCGATCTGTCAGCTAACTAACAACATTACGGAATGTGTTGTTGTTGCATGCCATTGTATGAGTGACATATAGTTGATATACAAATTTCGATTATGTTATTAATTCCTACAGGACGCTACAATGTCCATGTCCATGTCCTGTCCATTGCCTATCGATGGATAAGCCTGTAGGATGCTAGAGTTAATAGGCACATGAGCTGTATGATCTCATTGCCAGCTGATGTTGTTCTATTCTCATGTGAGAATCTAGAATGCCTACGTCATCAACTAAGTCCATTTGTCACGTCCGATTCCAATGATTCTTATACATTGATTATTTTCTAAACTATCGATTCAAACAACTGCTGAATATTATAAAAGTGTGTGCCGACTGAACAGCAACAACTTTCATTCAAACTATTTCCAAATACACATCAATTCAGAACAGGGGAACTTATTCCAATCAATTCGACTATTTCAATTATGATCCTAAATATTATCCAACTAGTTTCAGTGTACTAGATCTGCACACCATCCATTTAGCGGAAACTGAATATCATCAGCACTGGCTGATGTAAATAATAAGTTAAAGTATAAAGTCAACCGGTCCATTAGCTCACCTGGTATTTTCAAATCATAAATTTCTCTTGGGACTTACTCGAAGATATAAGACATCCAGCGGGGTCATGACTCCCCACAAGACAATCCCATATCTACAACATGTACAGGCGGTTCCACCTTACGACATCGCCCGCTTGTCCTTGTGGAGAAGCAGAACAGACCACAGAGCACATACTTCAATGTTTCAGTACCTATCAGCTGCTGAAAGAAGAGATCTGGCCCTTGTAAACCTCTTTTCTTGAAAAGCTGTATGGGCCTGTGGAGGAACTGCAGAAAACCACAGATTTCATCTTGAGAACGGCTCTCCAAGTGTGATACCAGCGATCGAAAAGAAGAAGATGAGCTGTTGGGTATCTTGAGGCTCAGTCGACTGGGTGCCGGTGCTGCCTAAGGCAGCAACAGCGCCCAGTCAAACCAGCCTCAAATCATCCAACAGCATGTCTATTAAATAGCAAAGAATTACAAAGACATACAATTTATACAACGTGTCAGACTCTTTGAGATTTTATGACTGTCTATATGGAACCCTTTGTGACGTAATGATTGTGACGTCATCATACACGCTCGGAACTGATTATGGCGTCATACTAGGTCAGATGATGAATGGATACTTTGGAAAGGTGAATTCGTACGTGTCAGACTATTAATCATTTAAGACTGACTATATCGAGGCATTCATGGCGTCATGATTGTGACGTCATCTTACAGATCACGTAGTTGATTATGATGTCATACGATCAAGGGATATACTTGGAATGGTCCATTTTATCATATATATATATATATATATATATATATATATATATATATATATATATATATATATATATATATATATATATATATATATATGTATATATATATATATATATATATATATATATATATATATATATATATATATATATATATATATATATATATATATATATATATATATATATATATATATATATATATATATATATATATATATATATATATATATATATATCTTAAAGGTTCATATCCACAGCTGAATGCCAGAAAATAAAATTGCTAAAACGACATGCTCCTAGAGGCCTAAACTGTGCACCCAGATGCAATGAAACGAAATAAATCCAAGAACGTGATGATTTGACCACGCATATTAATTAATATTATTTTTTTAAGCTGCCAAAATGAATTCGAGGCACGAGTCTCCCATCCAAATTCACAACTAACCTTACGAAATTTATTTATATGGAATCAAATCATCATGCGCCATGACTCACCCCACCCCACTACATCGAGGCTCACAATCCAAGCCCCCAAAAGCACATAATCTCAACAATTCCATTCTCAAGCATTCTGGCGCGAGCATACACCTTTAATTACTGTAAGTTGTATTGATTGTCTCGCGTAATTTATGATGATTTGCCTAAACCTTCCATTCTTGGGTGAAATTATCCATAGCCCTTTGCTTGTACAGAATAATAAAATGTCCCCTATCGAGATCCTCGCCTTGCGTTTCCCATACATAATTAAATCCGCGAGTACATAACAAATCTCGAAGTTTTCTGACCCAGTTATTACAGTAATTATTATTAAACCAGTCATTATACATTGCTTTATACAGACATTTTACTAATTTGTGATCGTCAGATTCCAGGATCTTGAACCAATATTTTAAAATTCTTACTTCTCTCATCAGGTACAGAGGCACCCTCCCCAACTCCCCATATATAATACAATTTGGGGTACTTTGCTTTACTTTTAAAATCTATTTACAAAACCTAAGATGACACTTTTCGACTTCGTAACCTCGGTGGAACCTCCATACCTCACTACCATAAGATAAAATTGGTGTCACCAGTTTGTCAAACAGTTTACAGTAATGATCTGGCTTTGACCATACAAACTTGCTACATGATTGTTGTAATGAAAATACAGCCTTTTGCCCTTGCTCCTCTAAAGTTCTCTGAGCCTCAGTAAAGGAACCTGTGGTACTAAATAAAATTCCTAAGTATTTAATATGTTTCACTATTTCTAATTCAGACCCGTTAAGGGACCACTTATCGCCATCTCCGAGTCTACCCCCGCGCCTGAAAACCATGACCTTTGTTTTGTCAATATTCATGGTTAAATACCATCGCTTGCAATAATTTGCTAGAATATCTAACTCTCTCTGCAAACTGCGCCTACTTTCTGCCATTAATATTATATCGTCGGCATATAGTGTTAGAAATAATTGTAACATATATATATCCACCCCGTTCCCTCCCTTTCTATACAGCTCATCTTCAAGATCGTTTACATACATGGCAAAAAGGAACGGCGACAAACGTTCCCTTTTAACTTTTTATATTCTCAATTAATTAGAAAGGCGACGTCCCACAAGGGTGGTCGAAGGACAACTGCCTACAAGTCACGGAATATTGGTATATATATAACACTGGAATTTGCGTAGCATGACCACATCAGGCTGCCAGCAAATGTCATCACTGAAGTTAGATGAGCATTAATACAGGTCAGCCAGCATACAACTAGGTGATGGTTCATTAAGACGGGTTGTTTTTTGCATTATTATTATGCATAATTGTTAACGAGGGTACACAAGTTAAGGAAGGTAAAGAAGAAATGGTTAGTTAGCCATTTTAGAACAAAAAAATGTGGGGGCCATCCCATTTTTCCGTCAACAGGATGTTGGTTACATTTCAGGGATTTAACAATTTTTTGACATTTAACAAATATTTCAACTGCATTAGTCACAGTGCCACATTAGCTGGCTCGCTGCTGCAAGCCACCAGACAATAATTACAATCAGCAAAAACTGTGAACGATTTGATCTATGTTGAATATTTTGAGAACGAGTTCACTGAAAGTTGCGGCTAAGCCACCAACAATGTTCAGTCAACTCGTTTTCAAAATATGTTGCCAGTCCAAAATTATAACACTCAGAGGTTTAAGCTCTGAGTTAAGCTCTATCATATCGAGTTCGATCGATCCCAACACGGGGAAAGCGTGGGCGGAGCTTAGTTAGAGATGGGTGGGGCATAGCTAATATTGGATCCATCCATTCATGTGCCTGATCCTAATGCGTTGGTCAATAGAGGAATTCATGTATAGTTATGCCACGCCTATTTGTAGCAGACCTACACCCACTTTGTACGCGCAGTACAGGCAACTATTTGAATATTTGGAAATTTGACTGGAAATTGATGTTGCCCATAATTGTTGCTTCCTATGGCAGCAACGGCTCCCAGTCAAGTTTGTTGAACGATAGTGTTTGAAATTGACTGTGGTCTATTGTTATCGTACGCAAAAACAGTTTTCAGTCAAATTACTTTCAAAATAGTAAATAGCGTGATTTCTTACATTAACAGTTATTTTTCGTATTTGGCATTTCAGATCCTAAACGCGTGGTTAAGAAAGACTGTGTATATTAGGTGGCCGTGGATGACAGGTTTTACGACCGACCATCTAACGTCTTTACGGTGCGCTACGCCGCAGGTGAGGGACCGGCTACAATTTGATGATATTGTCTGTTTTTGTTTTGGAAACTGGTTAACTTATGTATGAGTTGTACTGCATCTAAATTCTATAAAGGCCAAAAAAGTTTTCCTCCGCTACCCAATATACAGAGGCGATGTCTGATACCCCCACAAACACTTGGTCATCTTTCCTTAGTTCCAGGATGGCACCTAAATAGCTGGTTTGTAACGTATAAGTTCGATTCCCCTCGAGTGGAAGCTTGGTTTGTGACTCAGACAGTATCTCCTGTTCCTTCGTTCTCGGTAGATTGGGGTTGCAACGTAAAATATAATGACGATACAACGATATCTTCAACTTTGATGGGTCAGGTTTTCTCTGACGAAAGGTCACGTGACTGTAGATGTAGTAGTGACCACTCTTTGGTACCATTAATTTTCCGTCGCGTACCGAGTAAGTAACCCCGCCAGCAACAAAGGCTGTACCATAACCCGCAATGATACTCCATGGCATAAAGTCACCCATTTCTGAAATTTAAAAAAAGGCTTCAACATATAAATAGAAGAATTCATTTCTAGCTCTGGCCCGCCCACGTTTCGCTCAGATTACCCAGAATCCATTATCAAGATAAGTATACAGGTAATCTGTGGAATATTCGGAACTAAATTGACTGGGTGATGTTGCTGCCTATGGGACGAACAGCAACCAGCCGAATTAGTTTTCAAAATATTCATCAAACTGTTTAGTAAATAGGAAATACAGTCACATTGCCGGTTTAGGATCAGAGCAGACTCGGACTAGTTCAACCTGTTCAACCTCCCTCCCTCCCCCACCTCCCTCCCTCCCGCCGTCCCTCACTCCCTCCCTCACTCACTCACTCACTCACTCACTCACTCACTCACTCACTCATTCACCCACCCACCCACCCACTCACCCACCCACCCACCCACCCACCCACTCACCCACCCACCCACCCACCCACCCACCCACCCACTCACTCACTCACTCACTCATTCACTCACCCACTCACTCACTCACTCACTCACTCACTCACTCACTCACTCACCCACCCACCCACCCACCCACTCACTTACTTGGCAGCTTCGATACATTCAGCAACAAATGAGCTACCGGTGTTTGTATATGGTAATGTGTTGCATTCGTGTGGTACACACTGTGCTGCTTCTCTGCAAAACATAATCATGTGTTTATTATATCGATTATCTTATTGATCCTTGATTGAGTTTCATCATCCAATCGCTGTTATTTGTAACACCAGCAGTCCCAATAAGATCTTACCCAGTAGTAAGTAGTAGTATTAGTAGCAGCAGCAGCAGCAGCAGCAGTAGTAGTAGTAGTAGTAGTAGTAGTAGTAGTAGTAGTAGTAGTAGTAGTAGTAGTAGTAGTAGTAGTAGTAGTAGTAGTAGTAGCAGCAGTAGTAGCAGTAAGTTCACTTAGACATTCGGGCCAGATGAGCTAACTAGGATATTTACAGAAAGACTGCAACAACTCACAAAACGAATTGCAACGTGAGGAGATGCAATGCAACAAATGAACATGAATTCGTTTAGCCAGGCATATGTGATTGGCAAATGCCAAAATTCGTTAGACAATAATAATGTTAAGGGCCTGTGACGGACCATTAACATTTGAACCGACATGGTGGATAATTTTCGGAAAATCAAAGATGGCCACAAGAAAATTGAGCAATCCAGATTCCCCTTTGATATGCTGAAGTCGGCGGCCATACGGTCACGGTTCCACCTTAAGTTTATTTGAAATCGGAGCATTGCTTAACGAGGAGGAATCTTTTGGAAATCTAAGATGGCTGCCGAACAACGTGACCAATCAAAATCACCATTAGAATTCTTGAAGCAGGATCACCATAGCATCATTCCACTCAAGTTTCGTTGAAATGGGGCCCATTGATTATGGAAGAGTAACGGTTTAAAGAATTTCGGAAAAATCCAAGATGGCCACTAGAAAAAATGACCAATCAAAATTCTATAGACAGGTTTTGAAGCCTCACCCCCTAGGATACGTCCGGCTGAGCTTGAATGAAATCGACTAACCAATTAATGAGGAGTAATCTTTTAACCGATTTCCCACAATTTTCAGAAATTCCAAGATGGCCGCCGGATAACTTGATCAACCAAAATTCAGTTTACAAGTTCTGAGGCCTACCCCATCGGTTACTTCCAACCAAGACTGATTGAAATTGCCGAGTGGTTAATGTGGAGTAGCAGTTTAAATGATTTCTCGCCATTTTTTTGGAAAATTCAGGATGGTCGCCGAAAGAAGAGACCATTCAAAATTCTGAATATGAGTTCTGATGCGTACCACCCTTGGTTCCTTTCAGCCGAGTTTGCTTGAAATGAGTTTAGCATTTAATGAGGAGCGGCGATTTGACAATTTCCGTTAGGCTTTCATGAACTCTAATAGTTTCACACAGAAAATGGACTAATCAAAACTCTATAGACAACTTCGGAACACTACACTCATAGGTCCTTCCAATCAAATTAGGTTGAAGTCCGGCAATTGGTTACTGAGAAGTAGCATTTTTAAACAAAAGTTGACAGACGGATGGACGAATAAATGGACAGATGGACGGACGGACGGGCGAGGAATTGTTGCAATGGTATAAGCATATTATACATTCTGGCCAGGTGAGCTAATAATACAACTAGCATGTGAATGACAAATGGGGATACATGAGGAGTGTCAATTTATATACCATCATCATCATCATCCTCATCATCATCATCATCATAGTATTCGTCACCGTCGTCATCATCATCATCATCATCATCATCATCATTATCATCATCATCATCATCATCATCATCAGCAGCAGCAGCAGCAGCACCACCACCACCACCACCACCAATATGATCATCACCATCATCATCACCATCATCATTGTCATCATCATCATCATCATCATCATCATCCTCATCATCACCATCGTCATAATTATCATCATCATAATCATCGTCGTCATCGTCATCGGCGTCGTCGTCGTCATCGTCATAATCATCATCATCAACTATTTTCACATTACTAAATGAAAATAAGTCACCTATTAAGCCTTTAATGCCTAAATTTTGTTAAGAAAATCCAAATATGTGCCCATTGAATATTCATTTATAGGCCAAGAGAATACTATTTTGGAAATCTATCACTATTCCTGTGGTAAATTTTCAAAAATAATATTATCTTCGCCTCTGAATTGACTCTCCTCAAGGCAACTACAATGGCTGGTTTTGGTCGGCTTCGCCATGAACGGGTTAATACTAAGAGGACTATCCAATACTTACGGTATGGCATCATCGTTTCAGCTGGCAACAAGACCTTTAAGTGATTAAGGAACAATTATAAGATACAGTATTAGTTGTAATATATTAGAAATTCTGAATAAAAATCAATAATTGTATTCTATAAAGATACAGATTCGGCCATTCATATTGATGTGCATACATCCAAACCTGTTGGATATGATTAATCATAGTACCGGTACTCATACTGGTTGACTATTAGCCAAGAAGGTCACGGATGTACAGTAGGCGGAGAACTTAGACATTGTCAAAGGAAGAGGAGTGTATCGTGGACAAATTACAAAGCAACGGAACGCAATTCATGACATGTTCGCTAAAGCTGCGCTCGACGGGGGTGATCATAATACAATCGTCGCCGATCGATCAAGATTTCAGAAATCGATTTTGATTGTTTTTAAATTGACTTTATTAATATATCTTAACTGGTCAAGCTAGAAATTGAATACCTTTTGGAAAATAATTTAAATTTAATTGTTGCAACGATATAGTATTACTCCTAAAGCTAGGATTCCATTAACGCGTATGCGTATCCGTATGCGTATGCGTATGCATATCCGAATGAGTGATTCCATTTGTACGTATGCGTATGCGTATCCGAAAGTAGTCATTTTATTCAATCACTACTACTACTACTACTACTACTACTACTACTACTACTACTACTACTACTACTACTACTACTACTACCACCACCACAACCGCTGCCGCCGCCGCTGCTGATGTTGTTACTACTACTACCACCACTACTACTACTACTACTACTACTACTACTACTACTACTACTACTACTACTACTACTACTAGCATGAATATATTCTAAAATAGTCTATCAGCCTTTCAGTGAGTTTCACATTCCAGCGCGCTTACTATGAATTTAGCTTATGTATTGGAACACGTGTACAGAATAATAGTGTCGATTTAGCCCTGTAGGTGGGGCTTAGAATACACCTTCCGTATCCTCTGCGTGTCGTAAGAGGCGACTAAAGGAGGTAAGGGTGAGGTAACCCTGACAGAAACCTCGAGTGCTGAAGACGGAGGTTCCAGGCCGCACGGCGCACTCTAATAAACCATGGATCCACGCACTTAACGCCTATGATCATGTCGATAGTCACTTAGGACTGGCGGTATGATCGGCGAACGAAAAGAAGAAGATAGTGTCGATTTGGGGAAAGCCCATGAATGACGTAATGAAAACGTCATTTTCAAGGCATCCCACATCCAAATGATGTCCGTATCCGAATAAAATCGCTTCATGTAGCGATCGGATTCGGATACGGACAGGGCTCGCATACGCATACGAACATATGGAATCATACTATCTATTTGTAATGGGAGCGGGAAAAAATCGGATACGGATACACATACGCATACGCGTTAATGGCATCCTAGCATTAGTCTAAGACATTAATTCTTTCAGCACAGAAATAGTATGTTAATTTCAAAGCAACCGTACCAATAACTCGTTAAATATTTTGAAACTTATTTGACTGGAAGTCACAGCTTCGAGTCAATTTAGTTTCAAACCAGTCAACAGATTATTTCTTAAAGTATTAAGAATCTGTCATACCTGTGACTTGGTTTGAAAGAGGCAATTAGTCTTGAACATGCTATAATTACTGCATTAAAATGGGGGGAAAATGAGAACCTGTTATGAGTAATCATTAATTGATCATCGATTAGTATATACACCTGTGCAAAAGTTAAGCACCACCCTATTTTTACGCACATGCGAGGGTATATTCATGTGCTATGAAGAAAGCAATAGCATAAACATTTATGTACCCATCCATCTTAGTGCAAGAGGTAATAATGCAACTAGAGGAATGCTGATTATGATGGTGGGGAAACACTGTATGTTTTTGTTTGAACTTGAAAACGAGGCCTGAATATGGTTACGTTGACACAACTGACAACTATTGCCCTACAGTTGACACACGTGGCTAGATTGTCATTAATGGTGTCTGAAAACGAAGTTTAACATCTGTGCACGAGTTTGAGACTGTCATTATTAATACCGGGTATATCCACCTTGTGCCTGGATGACGGCCTGGACACGACGTCTCATGCTGGTCACCAACCGACTGATACGCCATTGTGGTATTCGTTGCCATTCAAGATGGAGTGCGTCTGTTAATTCCTGTAGGTTCTGCACAGGAGGATCCCTCCTTCTCACCATGTTTCCCAGAATGTCCCAGATATGCTCAATAGGGTTCATGTCAGGGCTCCTTGCTGGCCATGGTAGGGTTTCGATGGCATTCTGGCCGAGGTATTCATGCACAGCTCTAGCACGATGTGGTCGGGCGTTGTCATCCATGAATATAGGGTGGGTTCCAGGTGCATGATTTACAAAATGAGGGACCACAACTCTATCCAGTATGGAATCTTGATATCTTTGTCCATTTAGTGTTCCAGGTACAGTCAACAGATCCAGCTTACAATCAAATGAGATGCACCCCCATATCATAACGGAACCTCCACCAAATGGAACTTCTTCCATGATGTTACGTTGGTCGTACGCCGTGCGTCTGGACCTCCATACACGAGTTCGACCATCTGTGGCATGAAGCAGGAACCGACTTTCATCGGACCAGTGTACCCGTCTCCAGGATCTCATGTTCCAGTGTCTTCTTTCGTTGCACCACCTCAGACGCTCCTCTTTGTGGTGTGCAGTGAGGAGAGGACGTCTGACAGGTCTCCTAGCTTTCATGCCAGCAGCATACAGTCTCCTTTTGACGGTAGACATTGACACTCTATTGCGCGTTTCCCATTGCTGGCTGAGCACTCTGCTGTTGGTGAATGGAGATCTCCTAACAAGGCGTACTAGAGCTCGATCATCACGGGCAGTAGTCTTCTTCGGTCTTCCAGATCTAGGCCTGTCCTTCACCTCGTTAGTTTGCCCATGTTTTGCAATCAAACGACTGATTACAGTATGGTTAATGTTCAGCTGTCTGCCAATCTCTCTGCATGACATACCAATGGTATGCATGCCTATGATTTGCCATTTCACACGATCACTTAACCTTCGTCTTGCCATAGCGGTTCACAATCAAGAGCTAATTCTCTCTGTACAAATAACCACGGTCATGAACACAAAATTCCTAATCTTGTCGCCTAAATCTGTATGTAATGTTCTACACCTCAAACTGGACTTTTACATAACTGAACACGTGTGCTGTTTCCCGCCACGCACGGACATCAAGCGGCGTGAAGTCATGCATGCATGTGCATTTCGTACTTGGAATTATGTCAGCTAACGCGCGGACAAAAAGTATGGCAGCCTAGTTGTACCATCATGTTTCTACGTTCTATTGTTTTTGCTGGCGCTTAACTTTTGCACAGGTGTATATAAAACCAATCATCGATCACACAAAAATAGTAAAATTCCCAACACTAATGCAGACTATCATTTGTCAATAGTAGATCATATAATATGAGGTCCCGGTCCGACAGCAGTATCTTCTATACACGGTTACATGATGTCATTGCCTACTTAGACGTGTTCATCTAAGAATAATTCCACATCCAAGCATACATATATCATGTCAACATTGATTCCCATCGAGACGAGGAGATCGGTATACAACGATTTTGGGATAGAAGGAATACGAAATGCCGAACTCAAGTCAGTTATCGACCATGTGGATTATATAAAAACTCATATTCGAAAGAACAGCGACGATACATAGCAAAACTACCGTGGAAAGATGATCACCTCCCATTGTCAATGGGCGTTTCCATGTTTAGCTATGCCCCGCCCATCACTAGGTAAGCTCCACCCACACCTCGCCGTGTTGAGATTGATCGATCCCCAAATGCCCTAACTATCTATTTCCTGGAAAACTATACAGGCAAGCTGTTGACTATTTTGTAACTAATTTGACTGGGCGCTGTTGCTGCCTATGGTAGTCTGCATCATAATCCTCCTCATCATAGTCCTCCTCGTAGTCCTTATCATCTATATCCTCGACTGGATCTTCATAAGCCTCTGGTTCATACATCGCTCTGGGGATACGTTGCTGGGGGACAGCTATATAGTAGCTTTAAACTGTAGTCTATAGCATGGCATACGCAATCTTGAATGAGGGCATGTTTGCCTTAGTGAACTGGGTCTCAGCTTCGCCAACAAGAAGGCGGCAGAGGTCGAGCGTGAGCGTCAAAACCAGGCGATGGAGATGCTGTCTAAAGAAGTTTGAGTACAGCAAAGCACCCGAGCATATGCGCCAGAGGGAGGCACGCCGACGACAACTTCGAGCTCAGGCCAACCAGAGCATCAAAGAGGCAGATGAGAGTCTCGATGAGTAATACAAGGCTGTAAGAATATCTGAGCCAACGCTCGACTATGAAGCATTGACAGGTTAGAAGACAGCAGAGCTCATAGTAGTGGTGTCAGCTGCAGCTGTGACGACAGGAGTCGTGCTCTATGCACGCTCAAGCTGAATACCTGATGTGTTCGACATGCATATCTTAGCATAGCCAAAGTAAAGTACCGTCACACCTAATGAGCGAGTCCCAGCTATGAGGTTTCCGATGTTGAAGCTGATCCGGTTGCCATGATTAGGTGGGATGGCCCTGCCCCAGAGGTGGTGACGGCCCTCGAGTGCCGACTCAAGGTCGTCGCTTCCACTGGTTAGTCACAGAAGTGCATATGACTTAGTTTTCATTGTCTGTAGAGTTGGCAATCAGCCAGCTCGCGTACCTCACCAAGATCATTGGTCCCAGCAACCACAAGCTTGAAGTCGTCTAGCGTATCCACCTGCTGGATGATCCCTCCCTTCTGAACCAGAATCGCAACAGCGACACAGTCCGATACCCCACGATGCAATGGCAGCTCTACCCATCGGTTAGCTTTGGCTTGGACCCGTCGGTGTTCTTGCGCCACAAGCATGATCCGCTGTTTGGAACCCGTTTACTTCAGCTCCTGGTCATTCTCGTCATGCCAGACATGAAGTCTTGGAGCATTCATCATGACATCTGCGAGTCGCTCAGTGTACACCCGGAGGAACAGCCTATCCTGCATGGCAGCCAGATTCACATGTGTGTTCTCGAGGAGGGTTAAGAGTGGAACTGTCACGGGCATCTCGACACCTACCTGTAGTGCGAATTCCGTGAACCCATCATTGCACCCCAGAGCGTAGTACCCCTTTCCCTTCGCATAGAAGGTTGGTCCTTGAGCCAGCGGACCTAGGACTCGGTACTCATCGTTCACATCGATACTGTTGCTCTGCACGATCTTCCACCTGTTCAGAACATGCGGGCGCTCTACCGTCCATTCTCTTGTGCTCTGGAGCTTGAACTCGAGTGTCATGCTCTTG
The DNA here is from genome assembly GCA_034401795.1 of Chaetoderma sp. LZ-2023a. Taxonomy (NCBI): domain Eukaryota; kingdom Metazoa; phylum Mollusca; class Caudofoveata; order Chaetodermatida; family Chaetodermatidae; genus Chaetoderma; species Chaetoderma sp. LZ-2023a. The sequence goes on from CM067365.1 coordinate 60,019,320, forward strand.
ATCTCGTGGATCTGTGCCAAGATTGCAAAGTCGATGTACTTCCCAGCAGCGGACAACGAATGACCGTCAGGTGGTCCTTCCGAGGATCGGTGCGGTGCGATGTCACGGGTTCAATGGCCCCATCGTGATGTTGCCCATACTGCAGCATGTTTAAGGTCTCTAGGTATATAGAGGGTTTAAACGGCTGCCATGTTCGGTAAAGTTCTCCAGCAGATTGTCTATAGGCAGTGGGACTAGTCGGAATGACAGTCAGAACGACAGCCACGGCATGCACTGTCCAACTGTGACAGGGTCCGAGGACTGCTTCGTGACATCAACATTATCCACGAGCGAGCCAAGGTCACACCTCCGTCTGATGCAGAGATACTGGCCGCCATAGAGGAAGGAGTGGCAGCTCATAGTACAAAAGAACTCCTGACTCGGATACTCTACCGGAAGTTTGACAGCACACAGGGCACGGCACTCAACCTACCTGTGGCCCAAACCAACAGTCCTGTTATTCTAGCTCTCCAAAGGGTGAGGGTCGAACCCAAAGATCTACTAACGGTCGGGAAGTGGGCTGCCATTTTCAACCTCCATAGCCAGGAAGAGCGAGATATGCTGGATAGCCTCAAGTCTGGAGCAAATAACTACTTCAGGGAGGAGGTTAGTGCCACTGTAGCAGAGAGCCATGACACCGGTCATGCAGAAGGTACTCAAGAGGGGCTCACTGTTGGCTGCATGGAGGGGCTCACTGTTGGCCACAAGGAGGTTGTTGACCACGTCTTCAACAAAAGAGGGTGCACGAGATTGGCCAGTAATCTGTAGCATTACTGAAATTCCCAGATAACTACCAGGACTACCTCATCAAGTCCACTCGCATGCACGATGCTAGTTGCACATGGATAAAGTGGATCTTCTGTGAGAAGTTCCAGAAGAAGAGAGTCCCAGAATCTGATCTTCAGTGGATAGAGTTTCAGCAACAGTTTAAGTGACAGTTTAAGTGACAGTCTTCTGACGAAAATGACGAAGTTCCACAAGCTTCTGACGAAGTTCCTCAAGTTTCTGATGAAGTAGTGGAAACAGCGGACGAAGTTCCTCAGCCTTCTTATGAACGAAAAAAAGTTGCGGCAGCTGCGACAGTCTATCAGCGATGATACGTATAGCAGGCTAGTTTCATGGCTGGATTCACCTTGTAGGTGAAGGTCTTTGCCGTTGCCAGAGATGGCTTGAAGTGTGACAGTTCACCTGTCTCCTTGTTGCTGAAGATGAAGCAGTACAGATCAGCTGCCCTCTGTACACCTGCGATAAAGGCCTCTTTGGTCTCCGTGAGGGTTAGGCTGTCGTAAATGGTCTCGAGCAGGGCACGTCCACACTTGGAGCTGAAGTATGGCAAACGGGCCTTGTGGTGGATGTCCGGTGAGATCTCCCGGGTGTACTTCTGAAATAGGACGAAGACAGTTATCTGTGTGTGCTGGATGTGCCTGGTGATGTTGCTGAGGTAGGTGACTGTCTTGTTGTCCATTGCAGGGCCATTGGTAACTAGAACAAATGGTTCTGTCAGTCGGGCTGATAGCAGCTTCTCCATCAGTGCTTGCAGGTTCTGCATCTTGGTGATTGGGCCATTGTACCATTGATCATTACTGTCAACGGCCTCAGCAACGGAGTCAGACACCAGAGGGATGTATTGAGAGTGTAGATGTTGGGCCAGGAGAGCCCGCAGCAAGATGTGTTTCTCGTGTCCTGACGGGGCAATGATCAGCCCCACCTGGCCAGCATCGGCCGGCCTACTGTCGAATGGTACAGGCATGCGTGCGGAGGATGGTTAGCACTTGGTCGGCGGTCGCCTCATCTATATCTTGGAGACTAAACGGCAGTACTTCCTGCACTAGCGCTTTCGCCTGCACAGTGGGGAATCCTGCACCACCAGCGGATATGAAGGATGTGACGGAGGCGTCAAGCATGAAATCCCAGCAGCAGCTGAGAAGATAGCATAGAGGGCCTGTGTCAGCACCCACAGTGTCTAGTACATCCAGTATCTGTATGATGTTCACGATTATGTTGCTCGGAATCAACCATAGGTGTGGTGAAATAGCATAGTCAAGTTTGCGACGGGACTTCGGCAACCCCTGCTGGAACTTAGCAATAAGACTACTGAGGTCGGCCACGATGATCATATCATCAACGAGACTAATGAACATGGCCTGGACCTCTGCTCCGCTGACATCATCTATGGAACGACGCAGCTTTGTCTGTACTGTAAGGAGGCAGTAGCACAGTGCTTCCAGGGACTGGTTGATCCGAACGATCCCTGCTGGTGTGAGGCCTGAAGCCGTGTGTGGGATAAAGTATTTCCATACATCTGGACAGTCCTGCCGAAAGCCAGTGATGTGCATAGGGTCAGAGTCTGAATCGAACGAGAATGTTGCTGGAACTTACTCCACATCCTGCCTTGGCACACCACACAGACAACATACCTCTCACAGGCCAGTCAAGTGTGTACCTAGGAGGGGCGGTTGGCTCTGGCTGACTGTTGTGAGGTTCAGTGGGAAGGCCATCTATACTGGTGTTCTTAAAGCTACCGTACAGGCAGCACACTATTTGTAGTCGTCTCGCCTTTGAGGTATTGCTGTCGCCCTTTAGGTTTCTCCGTGTGGTACAGGGCTTGGACCTTCAATATATGGTGGTACTCTTCATCGTCGATAGTCCGTAGCATACTCTGTTCCAGGGTCACGTACTTGGCATGCTTCTCCAGCCTCCTTGTGATCTGCCGCTGCCCTACCACCAAGCCAGTGGCCATGTCAGTGGTAGCTAGTGTCACGCCTCCCAGCTGGATGGCGACGATGGCACCCACCCCTGTAGCGAGAGTGGCCACAGCTACCACACCAGCACTGGCTCCAATCACACCCGCAGCAGTGGTTGTACGCGCGAGGACGTTGTAGGCTGTCTTATATCGCCTGCGCATTCTGCTGTACTTTTCTGCCTCATGGACGAGATTTTTCCTGATGGCATCTATCTGCTGGAGTCGCCAGCCATGGATGGTACCACCCTCGTCAGCAGTCAGGGAGGGGTATAGTTCTGGTTGCGTCCATCACTCTGATTTTGCCATAGTATACCTAGAGATTAAACCTTCATCACCTGCAGAATCTGCTCATGAGTAATAGAAGGGTTCATTTTGGAGAGCCTGGCGAACCGTGCCAGCTTTTTAGTGTCGAGACAGATGTCTCTTAGAAAGTGGCCATCCAGCACTATGTTGGGTGCCAGTAGCTTTCGGAGACGTGACATCTGGAGCTTCACCTTGTCAAAAAGATAGTATGGCCACCGCTCAAAGGCTTTCTTGGTCTTACACTTCTGCTCCATAACCTCTTTTCACGCATCTGTCTCATCACCTGCAGAATCTGCTCATGAGTCATAGAAGGGTTCATTTTGGAGAGCCTCGCGAACCGTGCCAGCTTTTTAGTGCCGAGACAGACATCTCTTAGAACGTGGTCATCCAGCACTATGTCGGTGCAAGTAGCTTTCTGAGACGTGACATCTGGAAGTTCACCTTATCACTAAGATAGTAGGCCCGCTGCTGGAAGGCTGTCTTGGTCTTACACTTCTGTTCCATCTCCTCTTTCCACTGTATGCCATCTAGCAAATCCTCGTCTGTGACGATATCTGTCTCATCGTCGTATGTGGTGCTTCCTGAGATACCATCATCCACATGATGCACACTATCTACAGGGCATCCTGAGATACCTGGCTCATCGTCGTATGTGAAGACATCTGGCTCATCGTCGTCTGTCAAGACTCCTACGTTCTGCTTATTCTCCTCCAGGCGGGCCTGTCAGTATCGGGAACCTTCACTGTTCCTTCGCCTCCTTGCCTTGCTGGCAGCCTGTTGATACCAGCTCTCCCGCTGTGGTCGTTCTCCTTCTTGTTGACAGATCTATTGAGGTGCGAGCATCTGCGCGTCTAAGCCTTTGGGTAACCCTCTATCGGGTTCATCATCTCGGCAAAGGTAAGCTATTCCTGGTGTGATATCATGTTGTCGGCAGGTCAAGGAGTAAAAAGAGTGTAAACTCTAAATGGGCGTCCGATATCCCATCTGTGCTGGCATATATGTTAATGGAGGGGCTGTCAAATAGGTGATTTACAGGTGTGAACAGGCTAGGACTGATAGCTTTCCATAGGTTGCTGCTGGCACCTGGGAGATACTCTATCACGTCTCGGCCGACTTCTACCAGTGAGCTGATGTGTGCACTGCCCGGAGGCTGATGTAGCACATCAGCATGTATGTATGTTGTGCCCCGCTGGGGCACCGCGAAGAGTACAATTCTACATGGTACTGTATCACCCGTCTCCCCTCTAGAGAGGGTGAGACTACGTTCTCACCACCGGAGAGCAGCAGTCGGACAATCGGCATGGTTATATCCCCCAATTTAAACCCCTTCTATAGCATGCTATGGAACCCAGATTTGCTCACTCGACTGGTCTTGCTGACCTAGCAGATGTGTACGCAGTGGATGCTGCCAAGGTAGAAGAGAGCGATGGCAAGTCATTCGCCCTACAGTATGAAGCAAACTCAAAGGCATTCTCCCTCCACCCCATTGGTGGTGATGGAGTGGAGCTGCCCACAGACCTCATGTGTCGAAGGAGCACCTGGCTTGCAACATAGATGGCCTCAAGCTCGTGTTTCGGTACGATTTCCCGAAGAGGAAGTACATCCTCGAGCCATTGATTGAGCTCTCCGATACAGAGGTGGCAGACATCAACATCCTAAATGACGACCTCAGCTTTCATCTGGTCAAGCCCTATTCGAGCAATGCATGGCTGATGACACATGCTGGTCTGCCATTGCAGAAGGATGAAGTGTGGTAACGCGCTGGACATGGTTGTGACTGGCAAACATGGTTGCCACCATATAGGCCTACCGCAGTGATTGGCATAGAGGTTACTCCCCTCTCCACTGTTGTGAAAAGGGATGGGACAGTTCGAAAGCTCTACAATCTGGGATCCTCCTTCCTCACCTACATAGGGGAAGGTGTCTCCGTGACGTGGGTGGGTCACTGGATCGGAGTTACAGGTGAAAAGCTCCTGCTGCGTCGTCCATTCGATGGACCAGAAGATGCTGTCAACCTCCAGGAGGGCATCCTACGGGTAGATGGTGTGTCACATGTCTCCAAAGCCAAGGGTGCTGTTAAACTGCTTCAGCGAGTCGGCCTCACTAGCCCGCAAACGACTCATATAGTCCTAGAGCTACGTTTCTTAGCTGGCGGCAGAGTGAAGCAGCTAGCCCCCTGCCCCTGAGGGGATGAAGATCACTATCGATCCGGATGGAACAGGGCTCGATCTGGCATAGATATTTCTCGAGGGGTTCACTCTGTTCAGTTTAACTCTTCATATATAGCCATGATTCTCATCATACTGCTCGTGCTGGCGTCTACAGCAGTGGCACAGGGCGCTGACAGCAAATGACACTATGGGGGGTCCCATCATGCCGATGCGACTCTGGCAGCGACTACGTGTTTGTCTAAGCCTACACAGTCCCATCTCCATCTAGAGGCCTACACCAACCACGATCACCTGTCTCAAATTCCTATGCCCCAGGGATTGAGAGGGCGGTGGGGGGCCACGGATCGTCGAATGGCTGCCAATTGAGGGCGGTGGTATCATGTTGACTAGGAATAGGGTCGGAGTCAAAATGATACTACCTCCCTCAACTGGCAGCCGTTCGGCGATCCATGGTGGCCCCCACCGCCCTCTCAATCCATGGGGGTATAGCTCTCATCTCCATCTAGAGGCATACACCAACCACATGTCTCAACAACCCTATGTCCCAGGGATTGAGAGGGTGGTGGGGGCTACGGATCGCCGAACGGCTGCCAGTTGAGGGAGGTGGTATCATTTTGACTCCGACCCTACTACTAGCCTTCCTATGGTGACTGATTAGGGTCATTGCGCTGTTATCAGAAGTCATAATAATATGAGTCATCCAAAAGCCCGAAAAATACATTTAACGGGAACTATCCGTATACAAATGTATGTTACAACAATATGTTATTGAGTCATTTGAAAAGTCAAAAGTCATAACTGTTGCATACGGCCGATGGTTCAATAGTCAGAAATGCTGTTTGGGTCAATATTCCGAAGGTTCGTAATCCCGAAGGTCCGTTAGTCCGATATCACATGGTTAATTAGTCCAACTGTTTGCAATTCCGAAGGTCCATTAGTCCGATATCATAGGGTTAATTAGTCCGAACGGTCAGTAGTCCGAATATTTATAGATTCGTGTACAGTTGTGCTGGTTGGATGGCTGACTGACTGACTATCACCCCCTCCCACCTCTGGCCCCGCCCCTAGGGATGGGGTGTGGTGGGTTGTTATTCCAAAATTTCAAGAGTTAGATTCACATCCCTGCCCATATGTGAAGTTATCACAACCAATTGAGGCACAACGCTGACTTTTTGATCCTGCCCATGCCCTCAGCTTGACCGAAAAGCAAAATAATTCGTTTTTTGTAGTCTACTAATCACGGGATTCAAAATGATGTGCGACACGGCCACCTTTGGAACACGAGGCCCAAGGGCTTAACCCTTTAACACTCATATCAGCCAAAAACCGCTTCTGCAGTGGTCTTGAGAAATATCCATTTGCAGGGCTTACGGTAATCGGCGAAACGAAACGAGACGAAACGAAACGAAACAACAAAACAAAAAACGGTAATCAGCGAAACGAAACTAAACGAAACGAAACAATACTGCTACTACTGCTGCTACTGCTGCTACTGCTGCTACTACTACTACTACTACTACTACTACTACTACTACTACTACTACTACTACTACTACTACTACTAATACTACTACTACTACTACTACTACTACTACTACTACTACTACTACTACTACTACTGCTGCAGTCATTCCAGTCATACATTTTCAAAAATAGTGTTCTCTTGGTCTGCAATTGACATTTTCTATGAGAAAATTTAAATTTCTTGAACAAATTCAAGGGTTAAAAATGTTAACGCTCACCTCGACTATTAGCATGTGAACCATTAGCATTTGAATAGACATAATAGTTTAAATTCAACAGTAACAAGACATAACATACAAAATGTGGAATTCAGTACACTCGATATTTAGTCGGAAATTAATGATGAGCGATAACCACACAATCAGATTGAACCTTGGGTTCCATCGAGCCAATTAAAAAACAATATGGCCATCAAGCCCGAAATTTTGATTGATCCATGGCAACCACGTTTTATGAAGGATTACATTCTCTTGAACAAACTTTACACACCCTTAGTTATAGCTGAAATTAAATAATAATGAGTTTTAGCCTGATTGGTTCAGCAGTTTCTGAGATGTAATTTTGGAGAACAAGATGGCCACTGGATCAAGCAGTTAATGATGAGTAGCTTTTTAAATAATTTCCAACTATTTTTCTAAAAATTCAAGATGGTCGTTGAACAAATTGAACACAGTTTTGTAGATAAGCTCTGAATCACACCACTCTTGGGTCCTCCCACCACGTGTGCTTGAATTCATTCAAGCGACTAATGAGGATTAGCATTTTAACTGATTTCCCGAAATGTTAAAAAGATCCAAGATGGCCGCCAGAAAAATTGAGCAATCAAATTATGTATACAAATTTTGAAACCTACCAGCCGAGTATCATGCCATCCAAGTCTGTTTGAAATTGCTCAAGCAGTTGATGAGGAGTAGCATTTTAAATGATTCCAGCCATTTTCAAATGTATGTAGATAAATTCAGAAGCATACGAATCTACCGAGTTTGCTTGAAATCGGCCAAGCGGTTAATGAGGAGTAGGCTTTTAACTGATTTCCAGAAATGTTCAGAAAATTCAAGATGGCCGCCATAAAAATTGACCAGCCAAAATTCCGTATACATGTTCTGAAATCTACCAGCCCAGTATCTTTCCAGATAAGTTTGTTTGGGATTTTCAAAGCAGTTAATGAAGAGTAGTGTTTTAAATGATTTCCCGCCATTTTAAAGCAAATTCAAGATGGCTGCTGAAAGAAATTAAAATTATGTATACAAGTTCTGAAGCAGACCACGTTAGGGTCATTCCATCCGCGTTTGCTCGAAATCGGCCAAGTGGTTAATGACGAGAAAGCTTTTATCTGATTTCCACAAATTTTTAGAAAATCTAAGATGGCCACCGGAAGTATTGATCCAATCATAATTATCGTTAGAAGTGTTGAAGTTTCAATGATAGAATTAGTCCACCCAAGTTTCGTTGAAATCGGGTGATTTATATTAGAGACGTAGCGTTTTAAATGATTTCCAGAAAATGTGTGGAAAACACAAGATGGCCGCCCCAAAAATTGACCAATCAAAATTCTGAACAGAGGTTCTGGCGCCTACCACCATAGGATCATTCTAGCCGAATTTGGTTGAAATTGGTCAAAGCATAAATGAGGAGATGAGATTTGACGGATGGACAGACGGACAGACGGACGGACGGAATACGGAACGGCCGCCATGGCATAAGTTCACTTGTTCCTACAGGTCATGTGAGCTAAAAAAAGTATTTTAGCCCCACTTTCACCCCAAGGGGTCTTAGCAAAATCCTAAAAGTCGCATTGTGCATACATGCCCATATGTGTAACAATCCTCAAGGTTTCATGTTTCTATCTGAAAAGGTCCCCGGGGAGTTTGAATGAATGATAGTGAATGATAGTGCATTTATATTGCGCTGAACTCCATGCGATTGCATGCTCTAAGCGCTGTATATCTCATCCCCTGTTCATTTGACAGTGCCCCGGCAGCCACATACGGCGCACAGAGAGCTATGCCATCACAGGTACCTATTTACAGCTAGGTTGACTGGAGCAACGCAGAGTTAAGTGACTTGCTCAAGGACACGACGTAGCAGACCGGCCAGGAAGCGAACTTGCGAACCTGGAGTTACGAGCTCAAGTTCCTAACCACTCAGCCACCACGCTTTGAGTTGCGTTACAATCGATTACTGCACATGTACGCTGGCACATGCATGCGCTTAACTACGCACGCTCCCTCGCACGCAACCACGCGTACGCACGGGTCGCACGACATAATCCCCAATGTTCTTCGAAAACGTGGGGATAATAATAATAGTTCTAAATCTCCATTTTTTCCGGCGGTCATCGGATTTTCAGAAAATGTCAGGGAAATCATTTTAACAGTTCTATATACAGAAATCTGATTGACAAATGTTCTGGACAGATGAGCGGCGCTGCTCTTGTTCCTTTGCTTAAAATGTTCTGTGCATGCAGAGATGGGTACAGTTAATATACAGCTAATGTAATTTAAATCAAAAGGTTTGGAGAAATTACCCTTAAAGGTGCATATTCGCACCAGAATGATTGAAAATAGAATTGTTAAAATTGCATACTTTTATAAGCTTAAATTATGTGCCTATGTGTAATGAAACGAAATAAATCTTAACATTTGATGATTCCATTCCATATAAATGAATATAATTTTTTAAGTTTCGAAATTGAAATAGAGGCACGGGCCTCTATTTCAATTTCGCAACTTAAAAAATTATATTAATTCAATGGTGATTGATCAATCAATGGACGGACTCATCAATTGATCAACCGATTTCTTGATCGATCGATTGTCTGATCAATCAATTTACAGATTGATTGCTCGAACGATCCGTACGCATTCTTGATTGATTGATCGATTAATTAACAAATTTCTCGATTGCATGATGGATTGATTAGCTGAATCTGTTTAATCTACTGGTCAAGTGATTGATCAATTATTGGGTGATTCCTCGATCGAGCTATCGATCTATCAAGCAATCAATTATTAGTCCGGGTAAAAACGGGGGTGGGGGGGGGTGGTGTGTGTTGGTGGTGAGGGGAGGGGACTACAGGCTTCCACTCCATCTGTCCGTCTGTCGCAGTAGCTTTACTGCACTTTTTTCGCAGTCCTTCAAGCTATCCAACTGATAATTGGTAGATTGCTTTGGTATGAGAAGCTACAGACCAAGTTCGAGTTTCAGATGTTTGCGTCAATTTGTATGGAGTTATGCCCTCATCCGACTTAAAAAATACGAAAAATATCAGCTTTCCGCACTTTTTTTTGGCACTCCTTCAAGATATTAAATGGAAAATCGGGACATCGCTTTAATTTAAGGAGTTACAGAGGAAGTTCGAGTTTCAGATATTTTCGTCAAATTTCATAGAGTTATGCCCCCTTTCGACTTATGAAATATGAAAAATATTAGTTTTCCGCCCTTTTCTTCGCAGTCTTTCAACATATTCTACTGACCATTGGTCGATTGCTTTGTTATGAGAAGTTACAGACCAAGTTTGAGTTTAAAGCGTGTGTGTTAATTGTTGATGTAGTGATGCCCCTTTTGACTTAAGAAATACGAAAAATATCAGCTTTCCACATTTTTTTCGCAACAATTTTTCATTGAGTTATGCCCCCTTTCGACTTATGAAATACGAAAAATATTAGTTTTCCGCAGGGTTTTTTCCACAGTCTTTCAACATATTCTACTGAGCACTGGTAGCTTGATTTGCTATGAGAAGGTGCAGACCAAATTCGAGTTTCAAGCGTATGCGTCAATTTTATGCCCCATTTTGACTTAAGAAATACGAAAAATATCAGCTTTCCAGTTTTTTTCGCACTCCTTCAAGATGTTTAATGGAAAATCGCTACATCGCATCTACAGATGTCGCGGTGCTTGATGTCGCAGAGCGAGCAGCTTTTATATGCTGCGCTCTGCTTCGCAATATCCTTTGACGAATGGGTGGCTTTCTCACGACATTTCCAGCCAATCAGTGATCGTCTGTACGGCCTCAGCATCGTTAAGCAGGAGTCAGCCGTTGAATGGCGGGGTTATACTCTGTACTATCCTTTGCCGTGTACGCTCAAGGATTCAGGAATACGGGGGTCGCTTTCTTCCTATCTTGACTCGTTGTTGTCATCACGAGGAAGCAGTATCTTCAGGCTATTTAATGGTACCAATCATTCCCGGCAACTTTTGTGATCATGGCCATTATTTCGAGGAAAATGTCATGCAAAGATTATATATATATGGCGCATGCGCAGAGAGTGAAAATCGTGTCCCAGAAATTCTTGCCTTCGTGCATGCGTTGAGCATGGCCATCCATAGGGCAGCCGTAGCATAGCCCGAGGAGGTGGTTTACTGGGTCAGGGTTGGCTATTCCTTCAGGCTACTCAACAATATTACTAAGGCGTAACAATTACTTACCAGTTGTCTCAGACGATCGAGTTCATCTGCAGTCTCGACACAACAATATGAATCGGCCGCAAGTACGTGAAACACTCGCACTGTACCCAACTCTGTATAAGGCGTTAACTCGCTGGATGGATGGAAGGAGTTGCACGTTATGCACAGAATACCAGGGATGGAGTCATGTTCCGCATAGAATGCATTCTTCAATGGCTTCTTATAGACAGGCATGGAATGAAGCACTAACACTGCCACAAGAAGAGACAAAACAAACACCATACCGAAGGCAAGGCATATCTTTAGGAAGTTAGTCCATGTGTCACAGAAAGTGGTTTTACTCGTTTTCTCTCGATATTTTGTGATAACTTCTGAGATCCCGTCTAGCGGGACATCACATTCCAGCGACTCTTGTCGTTTTAAATCCATTCTCTCAATTTCTGCGAAAGAAAATAATTAACAAAATAGCATGTGATGTCCAAGCCTACAAATGTTTTATCTAGTTTACCCACAGATACCCCCCCCCCCCCACTCTCACCCCCACCCCCGGACTGGTGAAACAGTTTCAATGTTGTTCGTCATGAGATTAACCAGTTTCTAAGCTTAATTAGGATTTTTGACATTCACCCATTATGTCCAAAATGTCACAGAAAAGTATATCCACAAAAGAGCTGTTAAAAAACATTTCAGAGAGTAAAATGGCCCTTAAAATAAAATAATTTTATCAGCCAACTGATGACTCATATTCATCTCCAGAAATGCAGGAGCGGCCATCTGAGAGCATCCAGATTTTTTAATGTTCCGGTGGAGGATCCACAACTGGTGAGTCGGACACCCCCTTAAAATATTCTTGGATCCGCCCCTGTACATGCACGATGTTAAATATTTCGAAACCAATTTGACGCTCCCAGCTCTTTTAGCCATGAATGTACGTGAAGTCTGAGTTAACGTACTGAACTGCTTTATTCAAATCTGATTCCCAAGTCTTACTACTGTTTTCAAATTCATGCAGACGTGTTGCTGTTTTATACCATGTTCAGCATTTGTTTAATACTCGGCGCATTGTGCCCCGCACCAGGCTGGGGTACAATGTTGTAACACATAAAAAGTAAACAGTACTTCATCTCTGCCGTTTTAGTTTAAAGAGAAAGGGCTTCATTACTTATATATTATTATAACGTGTACACTTTACTGAAGCAGCAAACCAATTGACAGTGCGCATTAAAACAAATGATATTGGCCATTAAAATGTTTCTGTCACACTGTGCCCCAGTCTCCCCTACTTACCCGAGATATGCATGCCGTCGCGTCATGAAGGCCTTAGCTGTTACACAACGTTTCCAGCGAGAAAGACGAGGGTCGTTGTTTATTCTTATCGCGTATTCATTTTAAAAGTATTGTTACCGTTTGAGAGCATTTATATAAGTTACGAAAAAGCTTGGAATGAAATCGCATGCTTGACTGAGATAACACTGACAAATGGTGTAAACCGAGCTGTCTAATAGTTTTCATCAAATGGGGATTTCTATGAAAGAATTAAAGGTTTCTTGAACACACTTGACGCACAGGTTTCGCGCAAAAAAACCCCAGATTACCCTCGATAATAAGTATTTACACTGCGTAGTCTTAAGGCAATGGGGTGAGTGAGGGTGGGGTGGGGGTGTTTGTCCGACAGCCCAGTAGTCCGACAACCCAATAGTCCGACAATTTTACACTCTAGTCAGACAACTCAATAGTCCGACAATTTTACCCACTAGTCCGACAACCCAATAGTCTGATAGCCCAATCGTCCGACAATTTTACCTACTAGTCAGACAACCCAATAGTCCGACAATTTTACCCACTAGTCCGAAAACCCAATAGTCCGATAGCCCAATTGTCCTACAATCTGACCCACAAGTCCGACAACCTAATAGTCCGACAGCTCAATAGTCCGACAATTATACCCAGTAGTCCAAAAACACAATAGTCCGATAGCCCAGTTTTCCGACAATTTTACCCACCAGTCCTACAACCTAATAGTCCGACAGCTCAATAGTCCGACAATTATACCCAGTAGTCCGACAACCCAATAGGCCGCCATATCCGAAAATTTAGAAACCCAATAGTCCGTCAATAGTAATTTTATTAGAATGTGCAATTGCTTAAAAACCGCGCAGATGTTGAAGTACGATAAGATGGGCACGTCGTCGTCGGAAATCACTAATACTTTTTTAAGGCACATATCGTAGTGTAACCTATATCAGACAAATCAGTCTCGGGCACTATACAACCGAGTGATGGGCATGTAATTGATGCAAACAACAACAATAACAGCAGTAGTCCGAATCAGGGGAAAAGTCTGGAAATCACAGTTCAAAACAAGATCGGGCAGTAGTTTTTGCCTTTATTAAATACACCTCTGGACACACATATATGCACACGTTTAAATTAATAAACATTATAATGAATATTTTCAAACTAATTTGACTGGAAACTGTTTCCTAACATTTAACAGTTTACCTGTATAGTTACCTTGAGATATAGATTCTGGGGCTTCATGTTTCCATGTTTCAAATCGATTCCAGCATGTGTAAGAAGCTGCGGCTATGAATAGGTGGCCTGAGCTCGAAAGGCCGTCTCCATTGCTCTCAACACTTCTGTATTCATATATATATATATACTTTGAAGATGAAAAATAATATGTGTCTCGAACGCAATCGAATTGTCTTTTCTAACCACACCTTGATATATTGAAATAGAGACCATTTTCTGCTTCTTCTAGTGAAGTGTTTTACTGTTTTCTTTCTACTAGTCCACGTCCGAGTCTTGGTATTTCTTAAGATTTGTGTGAATAAAAACCAGTGCTCATTATTGAAGGAAGTTCTAGACTGCGGTGGGCTGCGAACCTGACATAGTAAGCAACTCACACATGATTGTTTGAAAAGACATTTGCACAGCCACACACCAATGCCAGATTAATAAACTGCCTCCAAGAACCCATGTACTTGTTATTGGGAAGCAGCAAGTCACATTCCACTTGCAAAACGTTACTATGAGTTGCAATTCCTTGCCTACGTCAGCGTCTAGACACCATCGCATTAAGTTACTCCGATAATATCTTCAAAATTAATGTGTTGCTCGTGAGATTAGTGTACTCATTTTTATATAATCGTGTTGCTAAGGATGGTGTCCTTAAAATGTATAATTAGTCTCTATAAATGTGTAGAAGCCTTCGAGTTGTATGTGATTTTATATTTTGATGTATTTTTTCAAATTGTATAATTCTGCTGTGTATTAGAGACGATGGCTAATTCAGTGTTGTCTTCGCGGCTTAATAGCGGCTTAATCCCTTAACAAAAGAGCCGGTAAATTTATATACTGTGCCTGGTCTATCAGGATCGTATGTGATTATAATGGAGTTATCCGGTCTCCCGTGTGAAAGTGTCTTAACCATGACGATGAACGAAGACATAAGCATTAATTTGGAAACTGCTCTAACTGCTAGGTTTATACAATAGAAATTTCACAATCAAACACAATATATACTCCGTGACTATTAAAGTTAAGAACTCCAATTTAATGTCTAAATGGCTAGAAGATTGTGAAGAACATTATGGCGTAAGTGAATTTATGGGCGACAATGGTGTTATTTTCCGTGTAAATCGATTTGTCACGGACAACAATCAACGCAGCGTAACTGTGAGTGTTTACGCAAGTACACGTGTCATTCACGTGCAAGGTGACAATGCTAGGTATTGGGTAGCAACGGACTTATTATATTTGGCGGCTAACATATATGATAGCCCCTGCAATCCAAATCGGAGCATAGTCGAATCGGTCGAAGTCGTGCCTGTGGAACGTGTAAATGGTCAAATGCCGACACTAGGAGATGACGTACTGAATGCCGAAAATGACGTGCTGAATAGTACAGAAACCAGGCCAATGGAACTATTCACTCCGGAGCTTAGTACCACCCCGACTATGGCAGGTGTCAGTCTACCTGTGTGCCCGCTTACATCCGCTGAACTGAGCAGGTGGTTCAATTAGAGAAACTTCTCAGTGAACGAGATGCTCAAATATGTTTGCTTAATGAGGCGAATGCTATGATACGCAGCAAATTAAGGACTAAAGCAACAGTAGGTGTGACTGTTGACCCTTTTGAACAGATGAGTCAGGATGGTCAGATTGAGGTAGAGGCGGACAGAATCGCAAAGCGGCCTGGCGAGCTTATCATAGATACAATCGCTACGGTCAACAAGAAATCGGACACGCCTATTCAGAAGCGCGTAATTAAGTCTAAACACACGAATCATAAAATCCTGATGACAAGTAAATCCAAGAAATGTGAAAAACCAGCCTAGATGCGCTCCAGTAAGTCCTGATCGGAAATCCATCGGTGTCATAACCAATGTTAAATCGGCCACAATCACTAGATACTCTCACCACGTGCCAAATCCAGATAAACAAACACTAACTAGAACACATTTACTGAAGTAACTGTACATCTGCGATGACTGGGCATTAAGGAGTATTATAAGCCCTCTTCTCATATGATCATTGAACATGTCTGATGCTGATCAGATAAAAAGTGTTGACGCAGTTCAAAGACCCAAAGTTGAAATTACCATAGTTTTACACAGGGTATGGAAAAGCTGATTTCTTGGCAAACGATAGCCTTGACCCTAAAGTATAAAATAATTTGTCCTAGTATGCTGTAGTGGAAGCTTTACCAAAATCAAGGAAAATGCCATTAAATGTCAAATAAAGGAGAATTTAATGAATTAAAGGTAAAGGGGGGGGGGGCAATTCCTGCAAAAAACCTGGACAATTTTTGTTTTTGGCATGAATTACCTCCCTTTACCTGTTGAAGTTGATTGTGTCAGTTCACTATGATGAATTTCGATTCTCATGATGGTTTGAAAGTGACCCGTCCAAGGTTAAGGTCAATCAGGGGTCAAAGTGACCAATTTTAGGCTTTGGCATAAATTACCTCCCCTTACCTGTCGCAATTAAATCTGGTGATTTCGAGTGTTTCTGGCTACCTGGGCCAAAACAAAATTCAGTAATTTATCCTTTATTTGACATTTGATGGCCTTTTCCTTGATTTTGTGTTGAACGTGTGACTACGGATTCTGGAAGGATGTTAAATTTCAACATGATCTGCAGAAACGCTAAGGGGACTCGCCATCATAATATCATGCTCATACATTTTCTTTAGGGCATGTTTGGCACGGATAAGCGTATTCCCTGGAAATTATTCACTGGATCTAAAAGAAAAATAAAACCATCCCAGGCCCTAAGGTGTACTGAAAGTGTCTCAAATTTGGAGGCCAATAGTCACAAATAGTACTCAATGGACCAGGAAAATATGTGGGTGTCAGATGCGAGTTAACAGATGCTAGAGGTCTATTAAGTTTCTCCATGATCTGCAAGAAATTCTAGGATGAGTTGCTGTCCGAATAGCACTCCCTTACGAAATATTTCCAATTGGACTTTTTGGACAAGAAAACGTGGAATTCTTGGGAACCATACACCAGATCCAATTTCTGTAGATGATCTATACATGCCTGGTGTGTACTAGAAATGTCCCTAGTTTAGATATGATATTTCCAAAACCGGGCTATTTATCATTAAATCAATTTCCAATACATTCGCTATTGACATATTTGTCTACGATACAAATATCTCAATATCTCATGAACCGTCCGGGATATCGGAGTTAAGTAAATGATGACTGAGAGGCAATTCCGCCCCAAATCAGATGATCTAAATGTTGAAACAATCCGACCATAATCCCGACATCTATCAGCAAATCATGAAAATGTTCTTTAGTGTGCAGATTTGCAATAATAGAAATGTTAATATGTCCACTAACGATTTTATTTTAGTAAGCAATAGTAGCATCTGGTATCTAAGGATGTAAAAAATGTCAACCCTCTGACAGGGAGAGAAGTAAGAATTCTCATGATGGCAATAATTGTTTTCATTTAGCATTTTCTCAAAAACTGATCACTGAAACGAAAAGATTTTTTGGCCAACTTGCGGGCCACCAGATCCTAGAAATACATTAGGTTTCAAGATGATCTGGAAAAAATCCTAGAAGCAATCGCTGACCGAAAAAAGCTCCCATACATTCCCTATTGGACATGTTGGGAATGGAAATGCAGCATTTTGAAAGGTTAACATGTTCGGTAACAATTTTCTCCATTTTAAGCTATAGTAGTATAATGTATCTACGTATATACCAAATATTAAGCATCTGGCAAACCTAGAAATATGAATTATCTTGATTCCAAAAAATTTGGCCTATGCCAGATTTTCTCAAAAACGGGTCGCCATACCCCAAAAATATTTTGGGTCACCATGTGTGTCAAAAAATGATAGACGTTTTCCAGTTTCAAGATGATAGAGGCAAAACTCTAGGATCAGTCAGTATCCGAATATTAGTCCCATGAATTTCCTATGGGGGCATGGGGGGCACGGAAATGCAGAGTTCTGAATGGTTAAC
This sequence comes from Chaetoderma sp. LZ-2023a, assembly GCA_034401795.1. Classification (NCBI taxonomy): domain Eukaryota; kingdom Metazoa; phylum Mollusca; class Caudofoveata; order Chaetodermatida; family Chaetodermatidae; genus Chaetoderma; species Chaetoderma sp. LZ-2023a. The sequence goes on from CM067365.1 coordinate 60,036,997, forward strand.
ATGTCCGTTAATGATTTTATTTCACTAATCAAGCGTACTATAATACATCTACGTATATGTCAAATTTCAACCATCTGACCGCCCTAGAAATATGAAGTATCTGATTCCAAAAATTTGGCTTATGCTGGATTTTCTCCAAATCTCTTCAGTGTACCCAAAAAATATTTTGGGCGGAGATGCAGAGAAAGACATGCTAGAAGTCTGTGAAGTTTTAAGATGATTGAGGAAAAACTCTAGGAGTAGTCGCTGTCCGAATATTGCTCCCATACATTTCCTATGGGACGTTTTGCCCGTGGAAATTCGGATATCTCGGAAACCATACACCTGATCGAGAAGAAGAGTAATAGCAAACTAGATCCTAATGGTTACTACAAGTTGACAACGGTTGAAGTTGATCAGATCAAAACTGTAGGAGGGGATAGTTTGCGAAAATCCTTGAGAATAATAATAATAATAACTAGAGAACATTTACTGAAGTAACTGTAAATCTGCGATGACTGGGTATTAAGGAGTATTGGACATTGAACATGTCTGATGCTGATCTGATAAAAAGTTTGCGTTGTCACAGTTCAAAGATCCATAGTTGAAATTCCCATACTTTTACACAGGGTATGGAAAAGCTGATTTCTTGAAAACCGATAGCCTAGACCCTAAAGTATAAAATAATGTGTCCTGATTTGCTGAAGTTCATTTCTGCAAAAAACGAAAACTGGTATTTTTGCCCAAAATCTTTTCATGGCGGCCATGGCGGCCAATAATCATCAGTGGCAACATCCTACCCAAGTATAGGAGTGCTCCGATCAAAACTCTAGGTGTAGTAGCACTTCAAACATTCATTTGCAATCCCCATGCATTTCCTATGGTAGTTTTTGCCATGCATTGTGGGGTCAAAGGTCTGGCGGCCATTTTGAAAAAAATAATTTTTCAAAAACAAATGACCGGTTGTAACATCCTCAGCAAGTATGGTAGTGATCCGTTCAAAACTCTGGCTGTAGTACCACTTCAAAGATCAATTTTGAACATCCCCATACATTTCCTATGGGACTTTTTGCCCACTCAAGGGCAGATAACTCAACAACTAGTGGGCGGAGCCAAAATAAAAGTAATAGCCATCGATTGTGGCATGGGCCCTTGAGGTTGACCAAGTTTGGAGTTGATCGGATGAAAACTCTAGGAGGAGATGCGGTCTAAACTTTTTAGGCAGAATAAGTATAATAATAATAATAACTAGAGAACATTTACTGAAGTAACTGTAAATCTGTGATGACTGGGTATTAAGGAGTATTGGACATTGAACATGTCTGATGCTGATCTGATAAAAAGTTTGCGTTGTCACAGTTCAAAGATCCATAGTTGAAATTCCCATACTTTAACACAGGGTATGGAAAAGCTGATTTCTTGAAAACCGATAGCCTAGACCCTAAAGTATAAAATAATGTGTTCTGATTTGCTGAAGTAAAATTTTTACCAAAATCAAGGAAAATGCCATTAAATCTCAAATAAAGGATAGATTAATGAATTAACGGTAAAGGGGAGGCAATTCATGCAGAAAGCTCATACATTTTTTTGTCATGAATTACCTCCCTTTACCTGTTGAAGATGATGAAGTGCAGGTAACTTATGCCAAACATGAAAACTGGCAAGCCTTACTCATGAATGACCTTGACCCCAATGGCGATATTAACATTTTTATTGGACACTTTTTAGATCTCTTAATGCTCTAGAATCTGGCCAGGTTTGAAGAGAATCAGAAGAAAACTCTAAGAGATAACGCTGTTCCAATATTGCTCCCATAGCTTTACTATGGGGATATGCGGCAACGAAAAGCTGATTTTCTCGAAAACTGTGGGTCGGATAAACTTTAAATTTGATACCAAATCAAGTCAATATGAGAGATAGAAGTTCAGCAAATTTCAAGTCGATCGGAGCAAAAGTCATTTTGGCGGCCATTTTGAAAAAAAGAAATTTGAAAAAGATTTTTTTTTTCAACCGCGAGTACATTTCTGCAAAAAAAAATTGTTGATAATTTTGACCCCAAAAAGTTCGCCTGACCGTCATTTTTCCCAAAAAAAAAATTTCGGAAAAATTTTTTCAAAATATTTTTTTCAAAATTTTTTATTTTAATTGTCATCCTGAGCTCATTTCTGCAAAAAACGAAAACTGGTATTTTTGCCCAAAATTTTTTCATGCGGCCATTTTGAAAAAAATATTTTTTTCAAAAATAATCATCAGTGGCAACATCCTACCCAAGTATGGGAGTGCTCCGATCAAAACTCTAGGTGTAGTAGCACTTCAAACATTCATTTGAAATCCCCATACATTTCCTATGGGAGTTTTTGCCATGCATTGTGGGGTCAAAGGTCTGGCGGCCATTTTGAAAAAAAATAATTTTTCAAAAACAAATGGCCAGTAGTAACATCCTCAGCAAGTATGGTAGTGATCCGTTCAAAACTCTGGCTGTAGTCCCACTTCAAAGATCAATTTTGAACATCCCCATACATTTCCTATGGGAGTTTTTGCCCACTCAAGGGCAGATAACTCAACAACTAGTGGGCGGAGCCAAAATAAAACTAATAGCCATCGATTGTGGCATGGGCCCTTGAGGTTGACCAAGTTTGGAGTTGATGGGATGAAAACTCTAGGAGGAGATGCGGTCTAAACTTTTTAGGCAGAATAAGTATAATAATAACTAGAGAACATTTACTGAAGTAACTGTAAATCTGCGATGACTGGGTATTAAGGAGTATTGGACATTGAACATGTCTGATGCTGATCTGATAAAAAGTTTGCGTTGTCACAGTTCCAAGATCCATAGTTGAAATTCCCATACTTTTACACAGGGTATGGAAAAGCTGATTTCTTGAAAACCGATAGCCTAAACCCTAAAGTATAAAATAATGTGTCCTGATTTGCTGAAGTAAAATTTTTACCAAAATCAAGGAAAATGCCATTAAATCTCAAATAAAGGATAGATTAATGAATTAACGGTAAAGGGGAGGCAATTCATGCAGAAAGCTCATACATTTTTTTGTCATGAATTACCTCCCTTTACCTGTTGAAGATGATGAAGTGCAGGTAACTTATGCCAAACATGAAAACTGGCAAGTTTCACTCATGAATGACCTTGACCCCCAATGGCGATATTAACATTTTTATTGGAAACTTTTTAGATCTCTTAATGTTCTAGAATCTGGCTAGGGTTGAAGAGAATCGGAAGAAAACTATAAGAGATAACGCTGTTCCAATATTGCTCCCATAGCTTTACTATGGGGATATGAGGCAACGAAAAGCTGATTTTCTCGAAAACTGTGAGTCGGATCAACTTTAAATTTGATACCAAATCAAGTCAATATGAGAGATAGAAGTTCAGGAAATTTCAAGTCGATCGGAGCAAAGTCATTTTGGCGGCCATTTTGAAAAAAAGAAATTTGAAAAAGATTTTTTTTTTCAACCGCGAGTACATTTCTGCAAAAAAAAATTGTTGATAATTTTGACCCCGAAAAAGTTCGCCTGACCGTCATTTTTCCCAAAAAAAAAATTTCGGAAAAATTTTTTCAAAATATTTTTTTCAAAATTTTGTATTTTAATTGTCATCCTGAGCTCATTTCTGCAAAAAACGAAAACTGGTATTTTTGCCCAAAATTTTTTCATGCGGCCATTTTGAAAAAAATATTTTTTTCAAAAATAATCATCAGTGGCAACATCCTACCCAAGTATGGGAGTGCTCCGATCAAAACTCTAGGTGTAGTAGCACTTCAAACATTCATTTGAAATCCCCATACATTTCCTATGGGAGTTTTTGCCATGCATTGTGGGGTCAAAGGTCTGGCGGCCATTTTGAAAAAAAATAATTTTTCAAAAACAAATGGCCAGTAGTAACATCCTCAGCAAGTATGGTAGTGATCCGTTCAAAACTCTGGCTGTAGTCCCACTTCAAAGATCAATTTTGAACATCCCCATACATTTCCTATGGGAGTTTTTGCCCACTCAAGGGCAGATAACTCAACAACTAGTGGGCGGAGCCAAAATAAAACTAATAGCCATCGATTGTGGCATGGGCCCTTGAGGTTGACCAAGTTTGGAGTTGATGGGATGAAAACTCTAGGAGGAGATGCGGTCTAAACTTTTTAGGCAGAATAAGTATAATAATAACTAGAGAACATTTACTGAAGTAACTGTAAATCTGCGATGACTGGGTATTAAGGAGTATTGGACATTGAACATGTCTGATGCTGATCTGATAAAAAGTTTGCGTTGTCACAGTTCCAAGATCCATAGTTGAAATTCCCATACTTTTACACAGGGTATGGAAAAGCTGATTTCTTGAAAACCGATAGCCTAAACCCTAAAGTATAAAATAATGTGTCCTGATTTGCTGAAGTAAAATTTTTACCAAAATCAAGGAAAATGCCATTAAATCTCAAATAAAGGATAGATTAATGAATTAACGGTAAAGGGGAGGCAATTCATGCAGAAAGCTCATACATTTTTTTGTCATGAATTACCTCCCTTTACCTGTTGAAGATGATGAAGTGCAGGTAACTTATGCCAAACATGAAAACTGGCAAGCTTCACTCATGAATGACCTTGACCCCCAATGGCGATATTAACATTTTTATTGGAAACTTTTTAGATCTCTTAATGTTCTAGAATCTGGCCAGGGTTGAAGAGAATCGGAAGAAAACTATAAGAGATAACGCTGTTCCAATATTGCTCCCATAGCTTTACTATGGGGATATGAGGCAACGAAAAGCTGATTTTCTCGAAAACTGTGAGTCGGATCAACTTTAAATTTGATACCAAATCAAGTCAATATGAGAGATAGAAGTTCAGGAAATTTCAAGTCGATCGGAGCAAAGTCATTTTGGCGGCCATTTTGAAAAAAAGAAATTTGAAAAAGATTTTTTTTTTTCAACCGCGAGTACATTTCTGCAAAAAAAAATTGTTGATAATTTTGACCCCAAAAAGTTCGCCTGACCGTCATTTTTCCCAAAAAAAAAATTTCGGAAAAATTTTTTCAAAATATTTTTTTCAAAATTTTTTATTTTAATTGTCATCCTGAGCTCATTTCTGCAAAAAACGAAAACTGGTATTTTTGCCCAAAATTTTTTCATGCGGCCATTTTGAAAAAAATATTTTTTTCAAAAATAATCATCAGTGGCAACATCCTACCCAAGTATGGGAGTGCTCCGATCAAAACTCTAGGTGTAGTAGCACTTCAAACATTCATTTGAAATCCCCATACATTTCCTATGGGAGTTTTTGCCATGCATTGTGGGCTCAAAGGTCTGGCGGCCATTTTGAAAAAAAATTCTTTTTCAAAAACAAATGGCCGGTAGTAACATCCTCAGCAAGTATGGTAGTGATCCGTTCAAAACTCTGGCTGTAGTCCCACTTCAAAGATCAATTTTGAACATCCCCATACATTTCCTATGGGACTTTTTGCCCACTCAAGGGCAGATAACTCAACAACTAGTGGGCGGAGCTAAAATAAAAGTAATAGCCATCGATTGTGGCATGGCCCCTTGAGGTTGACCAAGTTTGGAGTTGATCGGATGAAAACTCTAGGAGGAGATGCGGTCTAAACTTTTTAGGCAGAATAAGTTTAATAATAATAATAATATGTATAATAAGAAAGATCCTGAGTAAAAATAACAATCTGCGATTGCATCGCAGATTAATAATAAGAAAGATCCTGAGTAAAAATAACAATCTGCGATTGCATCGCAGATTAATAATAAGAAAGATCCTGAGTAAAAATAACAATCTGCGATTGCATCGCAGATTAATAATAATAATAATAATAATAATAAGAAAGATCCTGAGTAAAAATAACAATCTGCGATTTCATCGCAGATTAATAATAATAATAATAATAAGAAAGATCCTGAGTAAAAATAACAATCTGCGATTGCATCGCAGATTAATAATAAGAAAGATCCTGAGTAAAAATAACAATCTGCGATTGCATCGCCGATTAATAATAATAATAATAATAATAATAATAATAATAATAATAATAATAATAACTAGAAGGTACAGTTGCAAGCGGCTGTAAATATGCATGCTGAAGCTGTTTTGACAAGAGTAGCATATGAAATGCTCTCCCTACCGCCTCTCTGTATGATTTTGTCACTTTAATGGCAATAGGATGCCAAATTGTGGGATGGGTCTAATTATTCTGAGTAATTTTGAATGGTATGGGAAACAGAATACCATCGATGGTCATAAAAAATGCAGGCATCTCTAACCTCTCTGTATGATTATGGGAGGTGGCTGTGGTTGAACCCAGATGTCATTGATAAGTTGCGCGATGGTATTTATGCCATTACCCAGTAATGAATGGTATCAGAAACAGAATATCATATATAGTTCTGGGATGTGAAATTCTCTTCCTAACATAACTCTGTTACGGTGGGTGAGTTTATTGAATTGGATGGGAACAAGAACTTTTGGGATTTAGTTACCTTAGTGACAATTAGTTGACAACAGGGAGCAGTCCAAATATCAATGGTAATTTTGAACCATGATATTTATGGCAACTCTCTACTGAATGGTAGGTGAAACAGAATAACAGGGATCGTTTTGAGATACGAAATACTCTCCTTAACCTAAATCTGTGTGATGATTGTGTCCCCTTGGTGACAATAGAATGTCAAATTGGGGTGGAGTGTTAAATGTCATCTATAATTTTGAGCCATGATATTTGTGCCCCTCATTGAATTGTATCGGAATCAGGCATATTTTTATCAATGTGTAGCATTCCCAGAATAAACGGTTTGTTTTCTTCTTAGTTGTTCACACCAACGACTCAATTATCATTGTTATTAGCTCACCTGGCCAGAATGGACAAGTGAGCTTATGCGATGGCGACCATCTGTTGTCCATCTTTCCGGCATTCGTCTGATGGATGGATCAACTTTAAAATTATGAGTCAGTGCACAATCAAGGCAATATAAGCTGTAGAAGTTCACCAAATTTCAAGTCGATCGGAGAATAGTAAGAAAGATCCTGAGTAATTATAATAACCCATGATATTTTGAACAAAAAGCGCTCTGAAAATCTTTTCAGATGCTCGACACCAGTTTTCGTAATTTTTGAAAATTTTGTTTTACAGTTTTTCGAATATCTCGAGAACGGATGGCCTGATCTCCATTCCGTAAAGTGCTGAAGAGATGCGCCGAAAAGAACTACACTCTGAACATGGGTGAGTTATTTTTCAGATCCGAGCTCTAATAAGCCGACTATCGGCGGTTGAAATTTGAAAGTGAAAATGTGTGTTTTGGCTGTTATAGAGAGGTTTTAATGAGATTTTATAATTTTTCTGCATGACTCAACGTAGTTCTCGGCTCGCTAATGATGTTCCGAATTTTGACCTTGCACTGACGTTTAGTGGGCAAGGGAAGCTAATTCCTGCCAAAAGCGAAATCCGGTAACTTTTAGCACAAGGAAATGACCTTGATATTTGAACTTTAACCCCGAAATGATAAGAACTCTTTGAGAGCAATCGGGTAACATCCTAGGCAAGTATGATAGTGATCATATCAAAACTCTAGGTGTAGTCGCTCGTCAAAGATCGATATTGATAATCTCCATACATTTCCTATGGGACATTTTGCCCACTCAAAGGCAGGTAGCTGGAACACTACTGTGCAGATACAAATTAAAAACATACACCATCGTTTCCACCACGTGTGCTAGGGGTTGACCAAGTCTGGAGTTGATCGCATCAAAACTATAGGAGGAGATACGTCCTAAACATTTGTGAGAAGAATAATTAATATCTCGACAACCACGTGACATATTTGGATTCTGTAAACGGATTCAGAATGTAGACGGCACTCCGAATCAGGTTGTCTTAAATGCAAACCGATGGGACTAGAATTCGATAAAGAGAAAATTTTTCTCAGATATTCGTGGTCACGTCGAATTATATATGTTGGGAAAACCAAAAAGAAAAGAAAGCAGCCAAGATTTGCGAAATTTGGATCACAACTCCAGGAAAAGAAGCGTTTAAAATGTTAAGATTTTTGGCATGAAAAGGGTTAATTCTGGCAAACAACTGCCTGGATCAACGATATAAACAATAACAATAAACTACAAATGAGGTCCTATTGGGTCGATATGGTTCCAAAATGATCTGAACAAATCTCTGGGAGAAGATACGTTAGAAAAAATTGTGACCAAGAATAATAATAATAATAATAATAATAATATGAAGAAGAAGAAGAAGAAGAAGAAAAAGAAGAAGAAGAAGAAGAAGAATAAGAAAGATCCGATCGTAGAATAATAATAAAAATCCAGAGAAAAAACAATAATCTGCGATAGATCGCAGATTAATTATAGGATTTTCTATAATAAAGAGAATTAACGAAAACGGCTTGGATCCTCGTGTTCAAGTTATTGTGCTGTAGAGGCGCCCAGATTCTGGACATTCTGGAGGTCCTATACACTATAGACCTCCAGAACTATACCAACATAATAGTGATGGCGGGAACAAATATTTCGGACAGCCCTATTGGTGACGCGCTCAAAAATGGAGATTTAGTGCTTTCCATTCACTCGCTGGCACCTCAGTGCAATTTTTATTTTTGCTAGCTGTGTCCGCATGGAGACAATCCTAAGTGGCACGAATTCATCAGGCAATTCAACAGACATCTGGATGTTCAGGCTCTTTTCCTGGACTTCACACTGATTGAATCGGAGGAATTATTCTATTCGCATAGCAGGCCAGGTGTAATAGACAATTCTTTGTTTTTCGCATATAAGCTGCACATCAACGAAAGCGGATCAACCATACTAGTTCATTGTTTCAACGAGTATGTAAACATTCTGAGAAACGCGGCATGTACATTTTGCTCAGAGCCAGAAAGACATGCCAACGCTAAACAAACACTGCAAATTAAACAGTCGTGATGCTACATGACCAAATTACTTGAACTCGGATAATAACAATAATAATAATAATAATAATAATAATAATAATAATAATACTAATGCTCATGACACAATTAACAATGCCGTAATAGAGGATGGCCACACAGTTACTGATTCATCATCAAATCCTATTTTCTTAGTAACTGCTACTGCTAATTTTTCTGATGTTGAGGACGCCGATGGCGTTAATAATAATAATAATAATAATAATAATAATAATAATAATAATAATAATATTAATATTAATTATATAGCGAATAATAATGATAAGTATTTGGAATACGTTACTATTTTCAGTTATATGGTTCAAGTATTACTTCATTGAAGGTGAAAATGATATACTCTCACACCGAATTGCTAGGGATCCGCTTGACCAATGGAAATGTAGTCCCAATCTTGTCAAATTAACAAAGCAGTATGATTTCCCATCATTCAATATAAACACAAAAGGCTTAAGCATAGAACATCTAAATGCGCAGCACCTAATGGCCAAAATAAATCAATTGAAAATAATTATGGAAAAAACTACAAAGGAAATTGAAATTTGTGGTACAACAGAAACTGTTTTACCACCATGTCAGTAAAATCATATGATACCCTGACAAAGTGTAACTGTCTCGACTGATATTTGTAATTCATTTAGACATTGATCTTAACACAACATTCTCAAATTTGACATGAACTGGAGGCGACTGGTATTGCTGATTAGACTCATGGTTTCATCCATATGCTATGTAGATAAAGGTACACTCTTTCGACCATTATCGTAAATACAATGTCCTGTCATTGTTCAAATGCGGCATGTCAAGAGAATTGTACAAATTCACTACTAATTGCCAGCAGTATCTGAAAGAAAATTTAGTTTGAATAAACATGATGCTCAAACTAGTCACTATTTTATGCCTCTACTAGATGTCCAAGCACACTGAGTTGACTCCAAAATGAGATATTTCAAGAATTATCTAGAATTTATTAAATATTTTGTTGAATAATTTGAACCCAAATTGGCAAGTGATTTTGCAGCCATCTTAGAAATAAGGTCCGACACACGATGCCATTTGTTGTGTTGGTGGGCTGTGTGGTAGTGCCGGTGGTAGTGGTGATGATGGTGGCAGCGGGGCTTCCTTCGGCGTCTATAAGTCGACGACTAAGATGTTGTGACACAAGACGATGTGTGATATATTGCTTTTCCAATCTTTCTATTTTACACTGTTAATATGGCTACCACCGGTTTTTCCTTATTTTAAGTATCTTCATCAGCGAACACCCTCACATAACACTATATTTTAGTTTATAATCAGTCGGTAATGGCACCGACACCATGAATAATGGATTGACATGTGCTATCCTCCTTATAAAAATGACTACATTTATCAATCCGAATAATAGTATACCATATTAAGCTTGTCAAATTAATTTACTTGTAGATAATTGGCATGATCTTATAAAGTCGTGTTATGGATCATATCCCGGAGCAAGAGATTGTTACCTATTTATCATATGGCCATCGCGTCATAGTGCAGTAAGGCGAAGACATGTATAACGCAATATTAATCTTGTTAATGTGTAATCGTGCACCTTTCTCCAAAACCAGGGCTTAACGACCGTGGTCCACTGTGTGCATGTCTCACTACAAACTATAAACTGTGTCATTCTAAATTTAATTATTATTTTAATATCCTACCCAGCACTAGTTTGTGCTCAAGGATATGTACACCTGTACAAACAATCTCCCATACAATGTCATTTGGACACGCCTATTCCACCCCTGCATACTATGTCTAATTAAGAAAACATAGAGTGGGTTGAGTAAGGCACACATCCATTGTATTTAGCTTTTTAACACGGTATAAATAAACCTGATAAATAAACAAATTGGTTATCACCGATCTGTGCATGCAATTATATATAAAAGTAAATCGACTCTATTCTTTGTTGAGAAAAATACGTAAAGTAAACGTCCTCTCAAAACCGATACAAGCCTAATACTAAAGATATAAACATCACCATCGATTACCTTCTCAATTTTCTATAGAATCTTGGCATTAGAATCAGAGTAAACTGAGTTATGTTATGTTCATAGTACAACTCACTGACATGTTTCTTTCACCACATTTGAATGTTAAATGTGTTAATGAATTACACAAATCAATCCGGTTAACAGCTGTTGTAGGATTTTACTGAGAATTAATACAACTAAAACCTAACAATGACATTACCCGCCCATCTCTAGCTATGCTTCGTCCATGCTGTACGTGTTATATATATAATTTAAACGGCTGCATTCCCAGTATTCTAATATTTGACAACGATACAGTCACCTAACCTGTTGCATAATTTGAAAATAATTTGACTGGGGAATGTTGCTGCCTATGCTTCCCAGTGAAATTAGTTTCAATATCTATTCAACATGATATGAATTAAATGGTACAGACATACAATTCGTACAACGAATGGACTATTCATTGGTTATGACTTAGTCACGCTATTCATTACGCATATTGCGTGTGACGTCAGACTAATTAATCATGGCGCCTGATCGTATTCATCCATTTCAGAATGTAAACAGTCAAAGTACATTCAAAGTCAATATCAATCTTTTCGTCATCGCGTCGTATTATCATCTCATATTCTTTTTATCCAATAGAGCACTACTTCTCTGTTGGCATCGTTAGTATGCAAGAGCTCGCTCGTCTCACACTAAATATGTGACTCAATTCACATTTCCAGAGTACCCACCCATCATATGACGTCATAATGAACTGCGTGATGTGTACACTGACATTATAATGAATGGCGTCATGAATGACGTCGATAAGTACGTCACGAACGCATATTTGAAGACGGTCTATGCGTTGTTGTACAAATTGTTCGCTTTTATTATTTAATAAATATTCTGTTAAATATTTTGAAACTAATTTGACTTGGCGCTGTTGCTGCCATAGGTAGCAACAGCACTCAGTCAAATTAGTTACAAAATATTCAACAGCTTCCCTGTATAATTTTCAGGTACTTGATAGTTAGGGCATTTGGGGATCGATCAATCCAAACATGGCGAGGTGTGGGTGGAGCCTAGCTAGTGATGGGCGGGGCATAGCTAAAAATGGAAAGGCCCATTAAAATAGTATCGATAAAGAAACGTATTGCAAATAATAGACCTGTCGAGTTTTAGCTATGCCCCGCTCTGAGTTAAGCGCCACACACGTTTCGTCTGCGTTGGGGTCGACTATAACTTTCCAGAAAAACTATACAGGCAAACTGTTGAACATTTTGAAACTAATTTGACTGGGTGCTGTTGCTGCCTATAGTTTCAAAATATTCAACAGAATGTTTTTTAAATAGTAAAGACATAAAATTCGTACAACAACGCTTAGTCCGTCTTCAATTATGTGTTCATGGCCAGCTTATCTACGCCATTCATGACGTCACTGATTGCGAAGTCATTCCGCATGTCATGTAGTTGATTATGACTTCATATGATGGATGGATAAACTGGAAAGTGCCATTATAAGCTGAAGTCTTATAAAGGCTCGCATTGCACGTATTGTAACAATTTGAAATAATGTACACGCACACAGGGAAATTAATGTGGTAAAAATGAGCCAAATTACTTCACAATCGACTAAATGTGTTATTTATATTTGTAAGCTAATACAATGTCTTCTCGATGTAACGAATTCATCTAATATGGGTCGAGATACAACAAGTCGCCGTGTTCCTGAATTTCATTGTTAAACTATGTTATAGAACAACCCTTCATCTGATGAATGCTGACTATATCACGGCAAATATTATAAGTAGTATTGATAAACAAAACACTACGTGCAGAATGAAAATCAATCCCGCTCTGGGTGGCTGCATAATTATGAAGTCCCTAAGACCATTTTCATATTCGAGCTTAAGCCAATGTATATGTATCAGAACTGATAGTCTACACTTACCGCAAGTTATCGTTGATATTCTTTCTGACGGAATATCAAAGATTAAGTTTCCACAGAACATGCTTCAACCCTCTTGACATGTTGGATTGTATCCATCGATCAGTGCCAATGCTTTACTGAGCTGATAAAAGAAGGCAATGTGGCAGTGTGCTTTAATCAATGGATTTCTCATTGTAAACTGATGGTGATACATCAGAGAGCAATAACATTCCTGTCTGCCATTAGCTGATACTTTCATGTCTTGTTTGCATTGATGATGATGCTGCTGATGGTGTTGCTATCGTGGTTCATTTTCTCTTTGTTCCATCACCGCTACCAACTACCTGAGCACATCGACCAGCATCACCCCCAATCGACACCACCACCACGACCAGCACCGTCGCCATCATCATCGCCACCACCACCACCACCACCACCACCACCACCACCATCACCACCATCACCACCAGAACAACGACCACCACCACCAGAAACATAACCCCAATACGACCAACACATACATCACCATCATCACCACCACGCAAACCACTACCACCACTACCAATAACAACAACAACACCATCATAACTACCAATAACAACAACACCAACACCAAGACCATCATCCCCACAACAACCAGCAGCCTCCAAACAATACTAAGTTAGGCCAATGTAAAATTCTTCATTGGCCTAACGTAGTTTTGATAGTTGGGTTTAGGTCAGCCCAACGTATCACGTAGTCTTAACCCCATAGATGCAAATTTGAGCCAAGATAACTAACTTACAATCATCAAGCCAACGTAAATACAACATTGGCCCAACGGAACTAATTTTCTATCAATCATCCATCATGACGCCAACGTTGGGTCAACAAAACCACACGTTGGGCCAACGTGTATGGCCACGAACAAAACCTCATTGGACCAATGAATTAAACTTGCGTTTGACAAATGAAACAATATTTGCTTGCCACTAGCACCACTAACCAGTACCGAAAAGAATATCAACAACAACAGCAGCAGCAGCAGCAACATCAGTGTCACTACGACGATCAGGACTATTCCACCACAAATATCACCACCACCAGGCCGCCACAGTCATCACCATCGCCTTATCCGCCAGCACCTCCACCATTATCAAAATATTAACATGGGAATGGCAGAAATTCATATTCCGGACGATTTTGATGTCCCACTCGTCCATATAGTTATGTAGCTAGCACTCTCAGTGATGGCTGTCGCGCTCGGTAGACGTTCATAGTTACATTAGTTGCGTTGTGTTCATATTACCAACGAGAAATACAAAGGTCAATCAGGATCGAGTGTATTTGATAAACAGGATTCTCTACCAGGAGCATCGTGGTAATCGTAGATAATGTGTAGAAACAATCCATAAGTGATGCATGGCTTTTATTTATGGCAGGGCCAATTAAACAGATTTGGGGGTCCTGAGCACATGGAGAACATCCCATGAAGGGGTGGTGGTGGTCGTGGTGGTGGTGGTGGTGGTTGTGGGTGTTTCAGGTGTCCTCCTGCGGTCATCCACCGGAATAGTTTTGAATCTAGATGCTCACAGATGCCATTTCCCGCACTCCTAAAGGTAAATATAGCCCGTTGTGTGGTTGTTAAATTATTCCATTTTCCCTCAAAATTTAACTAGTTATAATGTGTGAGATGTAATGATTGTAATGATAAGACAGCGTGGGAACTGCCGACTCCAGTACCTATGATGTTAAAGGGTATGTATATTTAGCATACATTCTACTCATACTGCCCTCTATTTAACCCTTGTCCCCTTGAACCATTCACTAACACAAAATCAATGCTAGAACACGTATTTGACTGAGAACCATTGCTGACGCCTACAAACTTCAATCAAGATTGAAGCAGTTTTAAATTATTGAACACGTCTACATCATGTAATAGAAGTTATTGATGGTTGAAAAAGAACTAATATTGTGATAGAGAAGAACAGTTTAATGCAATTAAATGAGCATCACATAGTGTTTCTCACGGCGTCTAAAATGTGTAGCCAAACACCTAGGAATCGGGCTGGTGGGGGCGATCTGAAGTCTGGTATTCCCCATTCAGTTTTTCTCACCCGTCTTAAAATTATAACGCGCCATTGGCTCACAGCTATGGATTTTCGGTATCATGCTAGATTTTATTGGGTATTTTGTAAATAAAGCTATAAAACTAATTAGTATTTAACAATTATACAGGATTTTCGGCGTCCCAGGGACTCACCGCCACTACTTTTAGAGCTCGCATGTTGCATATGGGGGTATATATTCTCAAAAAGACCCGTATGGGAAACCCTGCCGTCATCAAATTGCCGCACATAAATCGAATAGTGTTCAATGCCTTACTCTGTCTGATTATTCTACAAAAGAGTGATTTTATCCCTGGAAAGTAATTGAAATGTCACCAAATTTAGGGGCTAATGTCCCACGACCCTCCTCCACACCAACACCCCCCCTCCCTCTCCACCCAACACGCCCATTATATTCCACCAGCGATATGAGACATTACACACGCTTTTCGTATTGCATGGTTTAGATTATATATCACCCCCATTTAGGGCCTAATGCCCCAATATATTGAACCAAGGAGATCGGGCATCGCACGCGGTGGTTTTATATTGAATCACGCCGACGTCATGTGATCCATTAAAAGTACAATTCCGTGCTTACATATACATGATAGATTGATAAATGGTATATTGAAAGTCAATTGAGGAATCCAGTTTATCTATCAATCATATGACGTCATAATAAATAACACCACATGTGTGCTAACGTCATAATCAACTACGACATGAGGCATAGTTGACGATACGTTGGATTTGCGTCAACTCAGCATTATCGCAGAGCTAACGTGGCATAATGCAGCGACAACTCCGGTCATCGTAATCGTATCTCCTATTCGTGGGCGTTAGCGCACTGCTGCGATAGAAGTTCAACATTGCTCAACTTTTCATGCGAGAGCGCCACGTCGCCATCTTGAAATCGAGGCTCCTCGAACACGTGCATACGGACAAGCCAGTGGTACTCTGGATCAGTAAGCTGCATCTCTCGAATAAGGTGTCTATATTCACCTTGCTCTACCCGCCGCTGTAAAATGGCACTTACATACATCGACCTAGGTCACCGCTTTATTCTACGAATGTAGGGTAGGGCATCCAGAATAGCCATATTATGTAAACACATAGCATTTGCTACATTTCTATCTATGCGTGTTGGTGCCATCTCTTACATGTTCATAATGATACACGTGCTTTTGCATGATTTCTCGCTATTTATACCTCTGAACTATACCAGCCCAAGAGTTGCGTTTCTGCTTTGCGTTTTACGCATCTAACGCAACGCACTTGCAAACGAAACGCCGTCAGCGTAAACTCCAACTATACTTCAGCCTTCGGTTTATAGTCCGTCGCATTTACGTCGCGCGAAGGTCGTGCGACAGGTTAGAGATCGTTGACGTATCACTGTTAATTTATAGTTAAGCGCTTCTGAGCGATGACAGTAGCAAGAAAGTAATGCGAAATCTGTATCCATATGTAGTGGTGCTCTCCCTCTTACATACTCAACCTATCCACCAATATTTTCCTGACTGTCCATAGCCTTTCCTTGATATCTCACATTGAATATTACATATCTTGATCCGGATTCGGATACGGATCGGCCGTTAAATCTAATCATTGTGCCCGGCTCACATACCCAACATTTCTACCAGGTTTTATCAGAATCCATGTAAATACTTTGAAATATCGTGCTAATAAGCAAACAGGGGATGACATAAAATCTCCTGTAACATTCGGTGGTTGATGTAACTGTGTTAACAGACAATCAACCCAGTTAATATTACAACATCAGTGACATGAATAAGATGACATACAATGGACCATTCCATTTTTAGCTATGCCCCGCCCATGACTAGCTAAGCTCCACCCACACCTCGCCGTGTTGGGATTGCTCGATCCTCGAATGCCCTCGCTATCAATTTCCCGAAAACTATACAGGGAAGCTGTTGAATATTTTGTAACTAATTTGACTGGGCGCTGTTGCTGCATACGGCAGCAACAGCGCCAAGTCAAATTGGTTTCAAAATATTCTATAGAATATTTATTAAATAGTAAAGGCATACAATTTGTACAACAATGCATAAACCGTCTTCAAATATGCGTTCGTGACGTACTTATCGACATCATTCATGACGTCATCCATTATGATGTCATTCTACACATCACGTAGATGATTATGATGTCATATGTTTGGCGCATACTCTGGAAAGGTGAATTGCCTTCATTGTCTGCTGGTAGGAAAGAGAAATGCTTTGCATAACTAGTTGAAATGATGTCATAGATGATATAACAGACAGAAAGGTCGCAACCTGTGAAAGTGTTGTTTTGCACAATCTTTGTTTTCCATTAAATAAATAGAATCAGAAACATCAGAAAAACTTCCATATACTTTTATTTCTCAACTGAGCTTAGTAAATGACAATTTAATAACAGAATTGTAGTCTAAGATGATAAGAATTTCCACTGAACAACGCCAACACAAGATCTGACTTATCAGTCTGTGTGCCTGGCGTATGCAATTAAATATCGGTCTGTACTCGTTAAAAATGTATATTAACTGTCTTGTCTTCAAAAGAAAATTTTTGGTATAGATGTATTGAGGATGACAAATAGCATCTGAGACTGATAAGACCGTCCGTGTGTTGTAGTTATTCAAAGGCGATTCTTGTCGAATATAGCGAGGGATATTTCAATAATTTTAGAACAAAGCGAGTGCGTGGGTGTGTTATCTGTTTAAGTGGAAAACGGTTTTTGAAGGATAAGTATGCTAGAAATTGTATGCTCGGTTTACAATTATTCTATACGTGCATTGTTCCTGGTCCAGAAGAAGAAAGTGATAATTTCAAATTGGTAGTTTCAAAATGCAAAATGGCCACTTGACCCTGGCGGTCACGTTAAGAATAACGTTTCAAATTCACTTGGTCACGGAGTAAATATTTTCGACTCGGCTACTATATACCGTTGACAGACCGCTGTGTCTTAATAGCATGAGCTCAGTGTCAAAGAACATGTATGAAGCAAATTTAATGAATGTGATTGGATATGCTTGTTCCATTTTATTACGTAGGCCTATTTGCTATGCATTATAATAATATATTACATTTCAGCACTTCATGTATGTAATATTATATTACCACCGTCTGCTTAATATAGTACACACATAGCAAGGTCCTCTTCGTAATTTCCTACGTCTTTGAACAAGAAGACATGCAGCAACCGTCATTAAGGCATTCGCATGTGATTCCGCCATCGTCAAAATGAACTAGCGCATGCGAGTTTGTAGTTTATATCACGATTTATGTCGCGCTATCGTGGCTATAGATTGTGTAGCTGTCATGTAGCACACGTCCAACGCCAAACGATTGCAATACAACCACGATGACGGACTCTATCTCGGCCTTAAACCCTTTCACGACGAAGCCGATCAAAACCGGCCTCTGTAGTGGTTTTGGGGAATGCCCCATGTGCAGGCCGAGAGAAGACTATTTTTGAAAATGTACAACTGGAATCACCGGCTCGATAACCGAGCCAGTCCTTACAGTGGTAAATTTTCAAAAATAATATTCTCTCGGCCGGAAAATAGACATTCAATAAGTAAATATGTTAATTTTTTTAATTAAATTTAGTCATTAAAGGGTTAAATGCTTAATAGTCCGACAGGCTGTACGAATTGAATTTCTGTACTATTTAATAAACATTCTGTTATAGGCAACTACATCACCCAGTTAAATTAGTTGCAAAATATTCAAAAGCATACCTGTATAGATTTATGGAAATTGCGATTCAGGGACTGTCGATTTATTCCAATGCAGGTAAAGCGTGGGCGGAGCTTAGATACAGATGGGTGGGGCATAGCTTAAACTGGATTCATATGTTAAATAATGGACACATCTGACAGAAGAAACACGTTGAATTTTTGCTCTGGTATGGTTTGGCATAACGTATACGGTTATAGCACAGTGCAGATAAGAAATAGTGTATTACATGAGTGCAATGCACAATAAAGCATACCGTTGAACAGTTTAAACGTAATTGTATTAGAAAAATTTTCAAATACAAGTATGTTCAAAATATTCAATATAGCATTACTTACATCGTGTTCAAACCTGTATTAAAGGTGCATATTCACACCAGAATGGTTGAAAATTAAATTGTTAAAATTGTATTCTTTTATATGCTTAAATTAGGGGCACGGGCCTGTATTTAAATTTCGCAACTTAAAAAATTATATTAATTTATATGGAATGGAATCATCATATGTTAAGATTTATTTCGTTTCATGACACATAGCCACATAATTTAAGCCTATAAAAGAATGCAATTTTAACAATTTTATTTTCAATCATTCTGGTGTGAATATGCACCTTTAACTAACATGATTATGTTTTGATTTTGTAAACATTCAAACTTATTTATGAGCGCTACTGAAATCTCTATTCTTTGACTTGAAACAATAAACTCTAGCTTATGGAGGGAAACAATTTATAGGTATCCCAGGAGCCATTTCTAATCCATTTTCTACTCAGGATTAGATCGATTTGCTACATTGAAACCTGAATTCCTGGAATTTAAACTTCAGAGGTTCAAACTTCAAAGGTTCAAACTTCAAACTTCACATGTGTGTATGTGAAATTTTTTTCATGAATTTACCTGGGGGTGGGGTGGGTGGGGCGAGGGGGACCCGTGGGGATCGCATACAGCCTTGGGGGTGTTGCTGTATATTTAAGTCAATTTTAGGCCCCATCCCACCCCTCCCCTCACCCATGACTGATTGCTTTTATGTTGTCAATTTATAATAGTCTCTTTATTATGGTCTCGAAAAATATTCAGACAGACAGGTTTTCGTAAGAATGTTTGTGCAGCCGTTTTCGGGAAATGAGTAGCCGTTATTCCCTTGCTGGATGGAATTCACCCGCTGTACACGGGACGGACGACACGCTACTGAAGAATACTCCTGGACATCGAGTAGTAGAATACAAACACGTGACTTACTGGACTAACTCTTGATCATATGTGGGAAGTACGAATACTAGCGGTATCGACGTTACTCTAGTACCTCTAGTAGGCAATCCACCAGGGGGGCCTAACCTCGCTCTAATATATTTGGTTTCCTATTGGCATGCGTTACATTGTATTACACTTTCGAAAATAGTGGCTTAATAATAATGTGAAACATTAAAGGAACCGAAAAGGAAAATAGCAAATGTTGCTTATTGGTAATTTCATACATTATTAAATACATTACCACCGGTAAAATATGGAAATGAATCGGGATTATTTCAGAAAAAGCATTTACTAAATCGAGGAGCGTTTAACTCGGAACCAATCAGTGAGAGCCTTTAGATGTGTAAGTGGGTTATTGTATGAGAGAGTGAGTGGGTGAACGAATGAGCTAATATAATCTTGTAAAATGTTTTACACATGACCTCATTTTGGCACATAAGGACGGAATAATCGACTGAAGCAGATTTGTGTGAGGGCACGTGAAAACATCAATAATGAGTACAAACTTTTGCTCTCGTTATCCTGATCACCAAGTATAATAACAAACTAGCAGAGTTTTAATAGAAATGGACTTTCCAGTTTATCCATCCATTATATGACGTCATACTCAACTACGTGAAGTGTAGGACGACGTCATAATGATTACGTCACGAATGACTCGATATAATCCGTCTGTTTAATAAACATGATGTTGAATATGTTTAAACTAATTTTATTGGGCGCTGTTGCTGCCATTGGCAGCAACAGGACCCACTCAAATTAGTTTCAAAATATTTAACAGCTGACCTGTTTAGTTTTCTGGAAATTAATAGTCAGGGAGGGAGTTGAGGGATTGATCGATCCCAAGATCAGTGAGGTGTGCAGGGAAGCTTAGCTAAAGACAAGCAGCGCATAGCTAAAACTGGAAAGATCTATTACGCACTCTATCCGTTAACACTTTCGACCAGACATAGCGAGCATTTCCTCTCTGGCATATTTTCTGATAGATATCAGGGCATAAATGCTGTACAGTTTCCTAGTGTACTTACTGATGGGGAATCAAATGTCAAATATTATTTTGAGACTGGTGTTCCCATGAGTTGATTACTCGTCTAGACAACAATATGGCATGGTCAAGTGGATACACTTCAGCAATGCCATCCTAAAGAGAAAACAGATAAAATGAAATTTATTATCCGCATTTCAGACAAGGACATTTTTACTTACGACAATCATTTAAATATAAAATAGTAATTTCGCCCATAGAAATGTTTTGCGCTCATTTCGCCTCTGAATGGTCTGGAATTAGCAGCAATGCCTGGTAAATTATTAGCAAGACCTGACCAACACAAGCATATACAATGGACCTTTCCAGTTTTAGCTATGCCCCGCCTATCTCTAGCTAAGCTCCACCCACACTATGCTCGTGTTGGGATCGATCGATACATGACCTGCCTGACTATCAATTTCAGGAAAACTAAACAAGTAAGCTGTTGACCTATTTTTAAACTAATTTGACTGGGCGATATTGCTGTATATGACAGCAACAGCATTCAGTCAAATTAATTTCACATATCCAACTGCATCTTTTTAAAACATTAAATACATACAATTTGTACAACAACGCTTAATCTGTCATCAATAAAGCATTCACGGCAAACTGGTCTATGTCATTACATCAATCAATGACGATCATTGATTGATGTCATCCTACACGCCACGTAGTCGATTATGACGTCATATGATTGATGAATAAACTGTAAGGTTTCATTGGATGAGCTCATTTTAATAAAGACAGCAAATAATTTGCTATTGTAATACATATACATGATTTAATCCGTAATGCAATGTCCATGGAGGGTATTACCAGGAGATTATACTGTCTGGGATGAAGACAATGTCCATATTCTCTATAATTGAACCATTACTACACAAAGGGTATGGTATTTAATGATCTAGTGTAATTCATGACGCCGAGACATTTTGGAAGCACGACTAGCAATTAAGGTTGACGAAGTATGATGTAGATTACATAATTATTTCAATACGCAAAGGATTTTATTTTAGGCCAGTGTGACGAAGCTTCTTATTTATTATGTATATATTCCATTCCATGGCTGGCAAGGCTTAGCTCATCATTGACTTTTTGCGAAAACGGCGCGAATTGAACTCTACTAACAAGAAAATTTAGATATTGCAAACCCCTTGCACCCACGTTTTTTGTGTGTGAGAGAGAGAGAGAGAGAGAGAGAGAGAGAGCGAGAGAGATAGAGAGAGAGATGGGGGAGGGAGCGAGGGAGGGAGAGAGAGAGCAAGAGAGAGAGAATGGGGATGGGGTTAGGGAGGGAGAGAGAGGAGAGTGAGAGATACTGAACGAGTGAGTCAGTGTATTTGTGGTTGGGCCTTCCGATATGTAGGTGGGTTATTGATTAAGAGTGTGAGGGCGTGATCAAATGAGAGGAGAGAATTCTGTAAAATGGTTTAACATGGCATCATTTTGGCACATACAGACTGAATAACCGACTGAAGCAGATGTGTGCGAGGACACCTGACAACAATAATAATGAGTACACACTTTTGCCCACGTTATCCCGATCACAAAGTATACCAACAACCTAGCAGAACT
The DNA here is from genome assembly GCA_034401795.1 of Chaetoderma sp. LZ-2023a. Lineage (NCBI taxonomy): Eukaryota > Metazoa > Mollusca > Caudofoveata > Chaetodermatida > Chaetodermatidae > Chaetoderma > Chaetoderma sp. LZ-2023a. Next base: position 60,059,544 of record CM067365.1, read on the forward strand.
CTAATAGAATTGGCCTTTCGCGGTTATCCATCCATAATATATAGCCCTGGGGCTGTTCAGGAAATTTTTTAATCCGTTGCACCCCTGGTACAACATGGATTTCTTGTTTTTTTCTTTTTTTAAGCTATGAGGTGATAATTGAAAAACATTAACCAAAATTTCAAGTGTCCGAAATGACAGAAAATTGCACATTTCGATTAGAAGTAATACGCATTCCCGGAAATATTGGGGAAAAAATGAAAATACGTCAATTTTACAATTTTGTGTATGATACTATTATATTTTAGCCCAGTTATGCAACAGTGACTAGTTAGTTATCTGTGTACGGCAATCGTTTATAGTTTTGCATAAGTAATTGTACAATCCAGTATACATGGGTCATTTTTCAGAATCAAGGCGTATTAATGTTCATGGTACCATTAAAATGATGCGTATATATTATAACAGATTGTTCAATTACTATTAAAATGTGCAGAAATTCTCCCACTCTCTGCAGCATTGATATGACAGTTAGCGCTTCTGACGTGGCACAAATTATTCCATATCCGAATCATCATCAGACAGAAGTGGGTCTTCGTCCCTAATTGAAGTTACAGTATGCCTGTTCTCACAATGATGTTGGTCACACACACACGCACCGATACATCTAAAATTGTAATGGTTACAAGTGCAACGAGCACCAGAACATATTTTACACTTGCAACTAACACATTCTAACACAGCATTTAGGGCAACCGAAATGTCCATCCAGTGTGGAGCAATCTCCTCCGACGATCCAACCGTTGCCATATGGAGAAGGAATAACTAGCTGGGGTACCAAACAGTGGCGCCAAATGGCTGCCTGATAGTTGGCACGCTTAATGTGATTTACGTACGCATCTTTACATGGTGGCAACTTTGCTGGATCATTTATTCTAGATCCAAACATTGCATGGCGCAGTCTATTCACGTCCTGTTCTTTAGGATGGCCATACAATGCACAGGCTGCCGCCTCGCCAACTTGTAAAACCTCTTCATCAGCGAGAAAGGATATACCAAGCTGGGACATAGCGTTTCTAAATGCTGGGTTATTCTTAACAAGTTTTAGTCCCAAAGCTTTGCCTTTGCCAACAAACGCGCTGGTCGAATCGCAGCCACTGAATGCGTAATATCCTATCACGGCATTGCAGACATGTGGTCCCAAAATAGAACCTATGCGTGTTAGTTTAACGTACCGTTTCCGTTGCTTTGTACCCGTGGTGAAAAGAAGCTGTGATTTAATCTCATGACACATTTCGATAGCCATCACTGTAACGTCTGTATCAGGTGACTTAAGAATGATGGCGGATGAGTCATGTTTATCAGCATAAGCAGCATGTAGAAGCATGCGACTGGCGGCCTATTCATGATTACAAAACATCTCAGGGATAGGTTGTGAATTTATTTGATTTGTTTCACCATTTACTTGTAACAGGTGACATTCTTCCCCATGTGTCAGATAGAGTGACCGTCCATTACAAGTTGGGCATACATAGGCTGTTGCCATGTCTTCGCGAGAAACTGCATCAGTTCATGTTTGAATTGTGGGCTCTGTAGTGACTTTTTGAACTGATGGTCAATTTTTTGATTCTCCGAGTTAATGGTTGTTTTAAGGGAACCTGTTGCAGAAGATGTGCAATGAGAGTGTTCTGAGATTTTAATTGAAATCTCGGGGTAAGTGTCTACTACCCGGTCAATACGCGATGATGCTTTGACACCTCGGATAATGCTCTTGAAAATTTGAGTTGCCAAGTCTTTGTAAGTCATTACTGGATTTACAATTTGTGTGTGCAAGATTGCCATGGCATCTATAATGTGCACGCTATCATCTGGTAATACTTCTAATGTTTCACAGTTCTTCTCAAGTTCTCGAAGCAAAGACGCTTTGACAGTCTTTACTAGGCTGCCCTCTGGTGTTGCAATGCATAGCGAATATGGCCCTAGGGAATGTTTTAATAGTTCTGTGAGCGCGATATTTCTGTTCTGACCAATAACAAGCAATTTGCCAAAAAGTGTACGAGTGGATTTCAAGATGGGTATCTGCTTACTGGTTTGTGGCAATTTTTGTTTCTCAAGAGAGCCAAATGTTGTGAACTTCATCTTTGGTATTGGAGCATAGAAGTCTACATTACCAGATACATCCAGTCTAGCACTGACAAATTCTTGAAAAGCTGCTTCCCCTTTCTCACGCGCGTTCATCAGATCAGATGTAACATCCTCGGGGGCATTTCTTCCAGACACAAGATGACACAATTTCTGATCTGCTTGAAAAGGATTTAATCAGTTGTTTATGCGTGATTCTACACATTGCACTGCAGCTTCGTCACCAGCAATTCGCTTTTTCCCAGCATCCTTAGGTCTGTTGCTGCTATCAGAACGAGCTTGTCCAGACAGTTCACGACACGATCGAAGATACTCGCCACGGTCAGCTCTTAGAACCATCCATTTCAACACAGCACCTGGATTTAATGTGATCCCTATAATGCCGCCAAGAGATTTAGTATCCCGATTTACTGTTACTTCATTTATTTGATCATGAGGAATACGACCAAATACATTTGTCCTTAAACGTTGTACAGCGAATTCACCTTGCATCAAAAGCTTATGTGCATCTGGGTGAGTTTGTGGGAGATTTATCATTTGCAGACTATATGCAGGAAGGTATCATGCATAATTAGTCCTGTCATATGCAGCAAACCATGGCATCATTGCTAGTAAGCATTGGATATGCAATGTCCAATCTGCTTCCCTTGTTGAGCGTATGACTTGCAGCAGAATGTTGATCATATCATTGTATGATGACCAAAATAACCCATTTGGACGAATTGATAAACAGAAATCTTTGAAAGAATGTTGTGTCGACACAAAGATTTCTGATTCCAGCAACAGCTCTGCAGTTTCTTTACGTGGATTTTGCCGCACCTCATTGATGGCAGTAGCTAAGGTGTCAAAGTTAAGAGGACTTGGCTGTTCTTTATTCCACTCTGTGAACGCCGCCCATCGAAGTCTACCTAGATCTACAGCTGCTAGCTTATGTACATGAATCCCTATGTTATAGTGATGACCATTAAGTGCTGCATCTACAGATCCTGTAGCTAGAACATCTGACTCAATTAAAACGTCACGCAAACCAGCACATCCAAATCGCTGACCAAGAATATCCAGGAAGTTGATGATGATGTGAAATGCACCCATGCGCAATACAATTCTACTTAGACTGTCACGCAGAGGTGAGCAATATATTTCGAGTGCCTTTGCATACACAGTTTGGTCACAAACAATAAGAACCGAAGGTTGATGATCCTGTTGAGTAGAACAATTATTAATCATGTCAACTGTTTCTATTGCCCTATGCATTAAAGTGTAAACCGCATTTAAATCTGTTGGTGGGTTATCAATCACTGGCTGGTACCCAACTTTGTGTGGTAATGGAATCGGCTCATTCTCCCTAATCAACGCATTGAACCCACACCCACCCAGGCATGGTTTGTATGTCTTCTTCTTGGGGGCATTCCAAACTAACACGCAGGCGGGACAAGAACCACAAGAAATCTTTGCAATACACAATTTCCATGTACTTAAGACCTAATATCAGCTATGATCTGTAATGCATCATGTACTCTCCATGGCCCGATGCGCTTGTTTCCATGTGTGTACTCCTGAATTAGTGGTTGAGACACATGATTGACTGACCTCTTATGAGACTGAGTATTACTTGATGCATTAGATGGGGGAAGCACACGTTGCTACTGTTTGTTGTATAACAATGCCTGTAGTGCAATGAGTTGTATGCTTGTCTGATGGAGTCTCCTCAGGAAATTCATTATTGTCCAAAACTAAACTTACAGGAACATTTGACGATATATGTGCTGGCATTGTTGCAGCATTTTGGTTTTGTAGACGTATTTCCGCTAAAGCACTGTCGACCTCTTGCAACTTTGTTTTGGAAATGCAATGACCAAATCGATTTAATGTAGTAACACGCTCCATGCTTCCCGTTTAGGGATGCACTGATGCTTCTAGTGCCACATGATTTGGTGTACGTATTCTACCATGACGACTGTAGTATACAATATCCTGTGCTAAAGCAAATATCTGTCTTTTAATTGAATCTGGAACGATAGCACAGTTATTTGTAGACAACGCATCTTCTGTAGCTTCGTTGATGCCGTGTATGCTCCATGTAAGCATAGTGAAGAGAAGAGGCGGGACAGTGTCTTTAACAGAATCATCAGAAACATCTGCAGGCATTAGCGGCCAAGGCATATCGTTCACCTGTTGTATCGACTGACTGACAATTTTTGAAGCCAAACAAACATGGCGCATTTCATTGGTTGCTTGATCAACTTGTGGTACGTTATTGGGACACTCCATGTCTAATTCGAGAAGATCTTTGACAGCAGATGCTACTGCCTCAACGTACATGACTTTTGGACATAAGTCTGAAAACAGTATCTCAGATTCCCTACGAAACCGTGGGTGCCAGAAAGAAACTTGCTTTCCAAACGATTTTATAATACGTTTTTTCAATTTTTCTGAACGGTAGTTCGGCGGATCTGTGCCCAATTCAAGAAGAATTTCAACAACTCTGGCTCTAACATCAGACATTTTCCAAGCTTCATACCCATCAATAACTCCGGTTTGAATTTCACAAGATAACCGTCTGAATGCTTACATCATAGGTTCTGTCCAAAAACGTATTGCTTTGCATAAAGGTTAGATTTCGTTGATTTGTGTAAGAACTACGACAAGATATGTGAACTAGAACGTCACCAGCGATAAAATCTGTTCCACCTCTAGCACCACCAGAAAGCTGAAGTAACAGCCTTTCCTCTTTTCTCATCATGACAGCATTTCGTAACGTGTCCACTGCCGAATGACGCGTTAGGGGATTCAAATCTTCATACCTGCGCCTGTCTCCACGTACATGTTTATCTGTTTGGCAAATGGCACATTTTGCTATATCAGTTTCGCGAAAACTAGACCGCGTCAGTCTATCAGTACCCATCACGTCATCGTTACCAACTTCCCCTTTATTAACGTCACTGACTGTCTGCTCTCTGTCTTTCCTTTCAGCGAGTTCCACACTTTTTGGTAAGGTATACGTTGCATAACAATTATGGTGTTTTACTAACGAACTAAGTGGTTTGGGCAACTCGAGTTGGCCATCAATATATTCTTGCAAGTTCAAATAAATGGAATCTCTTCTGCAGCGCAGAATTTGCTCCATGATGCAGCTGTGAAACAAAGTTTTCCGGGGTTTGAAGAATAACCATGACATTTACAACCGGTCAAACTGCTAAGATCTACATCTGGGCGAAGCCGTTTTTATGCTATAGGCTCAATCCCACCTGTGGAGAATATATATATATATATATATAGCCCCCCCCCCACCCCCCACCCACCCCACACACACACACGCGCGCGCACACGCACGCACGCACGCACGCACAAGCGCGCGCGCGCATGCACAAAAGCGTGTGAGCAACGAGCCATGTAACGAATCCATCTCTAATATTGAATGGGTTTAGATATTTTGTGTAAGTATGATGTAGCATACCTTCAACTTTCAAGCACGTTTATAATGGAGATTCTTCCTATAGCAAACCTGTAGGCTATTTTTATAAGAAGTCTACAGAAGTCTACAGAACGTTTCAATATAAACACACTGGATTTTAAAATAACTGATAGTAATAGGATTGCTTCACTGTAATTGCGTATTATTACTTAAATGTTAAACTTAGACATGAATCAATCAGTATTGATAAAACATACGTTGTCTCGTCTCCAGGTGCGACACCTGATCGGGAACGTCTCGCAGTATCATTTCCGCGAAAACCTCGCCCGTATTCTTCGTTTCATCGTTTGGGGTTGGGTTACATAAATGCTTATATTTTCAGATACTTTCAACGTATTTGGATGATTTCTGTTTTAAAAGAAAGGGGAATAAAATACACAATCGATAATATGATGGTTTATTTTGTATACAATATGGTTGCAATAATATAGAATTGGTACTGTTACCATTGAAAAATAATGCAGAAAAATTTACATTTTTTATTTAAAATGTTGAATCCTTCAAGCTACAAGGGATATGTGCGAGTGTAACTTTGAAAGGCTTATTCCATATGTTATTCTACACTAGTTTGCCAAATTTGGTGAAAATTCATCTCTGAATTACTGAGATACTTGTTGTCCTCTATTTCCGGGATTTTACGGTACCCCACCTCTAAATAAATCAATTTTCTGACACTTTCGGACACCTGGAAATTTTGTTAATGGTTTGAATTTATAAGTTCGATGTTCAAACTAAATGAAAATGCAAAGAAAACTATGTTGTACTAAGGGTGCAGCCAACTCTTGTTTAAGGCCTTTTTGAAGATCAGCCCCATGACTAATAATGTCATAATCAACTACGTGACGTGTAGAATGACGTCATAAATTTTATGTCATAAATGAGTCGATTAAGTCCGTCTTAAACGTGTAATAGTTCGTCAGATTGTATGAATTGTATGGCTTTACTATTTAATAAACACGATGTTGAGTATTTTGGAACTAATTTGACTGGACGCTCTTGCTGCCATTGGCAGCAACATGAACCAGTCAAAGTAGTTTCAAAATATTTACCAGCAGACCTGTACAGATTTCAGGAAATTTATAGTCAGAGAGTTCATGGAGTGATCGATCCCAACATGGGCGAGGTGTGGGTGGGGGGGGAGCTTAGCTAGAGAACGGTGGGCCTAAGCTAAAACTGGAAAGATCCATTGTGCATTCTGCCCGTTACCACTTTCCACCTGACATAGCAAGCATTTCCGGTCTAGAGTATTTTCTGATTGATATCAGGACGTGAATTTGTCTACAGATTCCTAGTGTACTTACTGATGTGAAATCAAATATGAAATATTATTTTTGAGATCGGTATTCCCATGAGAGTTGTAATTGATTGCTAGTCTAGACAACAATATGGCATGTTCAAGTGGATACACTTCAGTAATGCCATCCTAAAGCTAGAACAGACAAAATGGAATTTATTATCCACATTTCAGCCAGGGAATATTCATTTAAGACAATCACTTATAAATCAATTATTAATTTCGCCCATAGACACGTGTTTTGCTCATTACGCCTCCAAATGATCTTGATTTAGCAGCAGTGTCAGGTAAATTATGAGTAAGACCTGAATAAGAGAAACATATGCTGATTTCTACAAATGACAATCGTAAAAGACAGAGTCATAGTTATACAGTGGACCAGTTTTAGCTATGCCCCGCCCATCGCTGGCTAAGCCCCACCCACACCTCGCTGGTGTTGGGATTAATCGATCTCTGATCGCCCAGACTATCAATTTCCAGAGAAATATACCGACAAGCTGTTGGATATTTTGAAACTAATTTGACTGGGTGCTGTTGCTGCACACGGCTGCCTATGGAAGCAACAGCGCTCAGTTAAATTAGTTTCAAATTATTCGACATAATGTTTATTGAATAGTAAAGACATACAACTCGTACAACATGTCGGATTATTATGGTGTTTAAGATGGACTAAATCGTGGCACTCATGCTGTAATTGATTATAACATCGTTTTACACGTCGCGTTATTGATTATGACGTCATATGGTGGAATGATAAACTGGAAAGGTCCATTTGACCCAGTGCATCTGAACACCACATGGTAAATACCGCCATTAGGTGGACCGCCAGTCGGTGGACGGCGATGAAAATAGCCATTAAGTCCGCTATAATTTTAAGGCACCAATTAAATAGAAAGCTAAATTTAATACACATTTGGGGACATAAAAGAAGTTGCCATGAATTCTGTATTGGCCGAAAAGCGCACAGTCAAAATAATTTTCAAAATATTCAACAATATGGTTATTACATAGTAAAGACATATAATTCGTACAACTTGACAGACTATTAAGCATTTGCGACTGACTAAATCACGCCAAGCTGTTCAATAAATGTCAGCAAAAGCGCACAGTCAAAATAATTTTCAAAATATTCAACAATATGGTTATTACATAGTAAAGACATATAATTCGTACAACTTGACAGACTATTAAGCATTTGCGACTGACTAAATCACGCCATTCATGACGTAACTGATTATGACGTCAGCCCACATGTGACGTTGCTGATTATGACGTCATATGATTGATCAATAAGCTGGATTCCTCTATTCAGGCTTTAAAGTATATAAATCAATCTCAAAACGGGAAAAGCGTTGGCGGAGCTTATCTTTATATGGGCGAGGCATGTATAGAAGTAGATCCCCGTATTGGCACGATGTGGACCCATGGTTAACTCTGGTGATAAGGAGTAATGCGCATGCTTTAGGATAATGTCAAGTTATTATGATAGTGTTGCAAAAATAGGTTTACTCAACAATACTGGCTTACTGTTGGTTCTGTATTACCTCATATGCTTAGGTGTTTGTCAAACATATTAAAGGTGCGAATGGGCACTAAAATGCTTGAAAATAAATTATTCTAAAGTGTATTATTTTCGAGGCTTATATATGATCATCAATAAAATGAATCGAAATGCATTTTAATATAAGATGGTTTCATTCCTTATAAATTATTATGATTTTTCATGTGCGGAATTGAGTAGGGACTCGTGTTTCTAATTCAATTTCATAACTGGAAATTGATAGTCTGGGCGATCAGAGATCGATTACAGCCATCAGTATATAGACTGACTGTATCCGCTAAATAATCTCACGAAATAACTTGATTTGACATTCAATTGCCTAGGTCTAGTTTCACTGAAGTCAGGTTGATGCTTTTCTAGGCAAACGTTTTTTCTTCGAAGGCCCCCACAGATAAATTCAAATACCAATGAATTATTAGTGTATCTGTATCTATTTAAGATCACAATCCATTCAGCCCACACATTCGCCTCAGCAACAAGTAGCATTAATATACATAATAATGCATACAGTAGTAATAGACATCATATCTCCTGTTAGTGTAGGGTTGATATCCTCGAGGCTGGCGTTCCAGATAGAGATACAGATACAGCCAGGTTTAGTAAGGTCATTTTTCTTGCAGGGACTTGCCTGAATTGCAATATGCGTCATATATATTTCTAACTTAATATTGATAACCGTTACTTACCGTAATGGTTCATTCGGCACAACTTTCCCATCTTGTGCTTGCGTGTAGATATAGATGACAACTCTGAGGCTGCACGAATATTAACCCTTTAACCCTTGAATTTGTTCAAGAAAATTTCAATTTTCTCATAAAAAATGTCCATGTGCAGACCAAGAGAAGATAATTTTTACAGTTCCACTGTTACCGAGCCAGTCATTCCAGTAATAAATTTTCAAAAATAGTCTTCCATTGGTCAGCAAATGGGCATTTCTCAAGACCACTGCAGAAGCCGTTTTTAGCTGATATCAGGGTTAAAGGGTTAATGCAGACTGTAAATTTGGCATTTTAGGTTTCTCATTGCTTTGGCATAATGTGGTTATTTATGTGATCCTGACTGCTACCCGCACGTAATCAAGATCATTATGGTCAACTGCTATTCCATAGGGTAAACTAGTATCCAGGTTTAGTCTTAATAAGATTGCCGGGCACTGGGGCATCGAAGGAAATGCACAGATAAGGGCAACTCTCTAATGAAAACACATGCATGTTGCACCAACATCACAATGGCGATCCCAATCGTACGTACTACATCTATCACAACAGCTAAAAATACGATAGTCAATTCTCATATAGAAGAAATGTGTAGAGGCGAAATCGACAGTTCAGTCTGGTAATATCATAGAGTAGCAAGATGCAAGATGCAAGATGCAACCATTCGACCAAGAGGCGCCAACGAGAGAGAGAGAGAGAGAGAGAGAGAGAGAGAGAGAGAGAGAGAGAGAGAGAGAGAGAGAGAGATAGAGAGAGAGAGAGAGAGAGAGTGGGGAGGAGTTTGGGTGGATGTGTTGGTAGGGGTGTGGTGATGCGGGGCTGGTGGGGCTGGGATGGGTGGGGGTATGGGAGGGGGATAGGGTTAGAGGCATTCAGAGGCAACTCCAATAATGAAAAATCTCTTCAAAAATACTGTATCCATCATGCTCAATCCTCGCTATCTCCCGAAGCTAATTTTAATCGCAGCATTTAATATACCTGATCCGACAAATTGTAATGACAAAAACATTGACATTGCATGTACAGTGACAAAAAAAACGAGCGATACAGTCAGATAAGAAGTTTCACATTGGCCACAAATTGGTTCTCATGCAGCAGACTCAGCGCCACACACGGCGGCCTAGGGTTTCCATTCGAACCAATGCATTTGTACCACGTCGTATGCTTTGAACATATCAGTGGTCATGTTCCAATCAGTGGCATGGCCATGCTACTGAACCTCAGCTCAGTGTCGCATTATTAATGGTTATGACCACACTGCTGAAAGTGTGTCGCTATATACTGGACTGGGCTCAGTCGTTGCCGTTCCATTCAGATGGCAACTGCGCGTACGTGGGTGTGTGCGTTCAAGGCGTGCGGGCGGATGGGAGGGCGGGCGTGCTTGTATGTGGGCATGCTGGTGTGTGGGCAGGTGGATGGGCGTGCGTGTGTGCGTGTGTATGCGTGCTGATGAGCGTGTGGTCCGGCGAGTGTGTGCCAAATAAGATGATGACAAATATAAGGGACAAATAGCTCTCGATGAGCATGTCTTTAAGATCTACAAAACTGCTCAAGAATGAAAATCAAGAAAGCAAAACCAACTTTACCACGATACAGACATTTTAGTGGCAATGTCGCCACACGTCATGGTAAGGAGGATTAGGGAAGAACAAAATCCTAGGGTCACTGCTATGCAGCTTTTTGTCGTGTTCACGTCGTGTCATATCCAGTCATTTTAGAAACTATAGATCTGGAGCTCAATGGCCGATTTGGACAAGATACTACATGGTTATGGTACAACCTGTGATTCGCTCATGCTGTACAACTGCAGCAGCTTGACTGACAGGTCCAAAGACCATTCTCGCTAAGCTTGACGCCTGACATTGTAAATACGTCCATATCATCACCCACCATTGCAGGCTGAGCCAAATAATGTTCAATCAAGCACTATACAATATGTGAAACGCGGCCACAGTGTTAATACAGTCTATCTTTCGTCATGCTCAGAGAACGTCGTCAGGCACTGAGAACCTTGGAATTCGCTATGCTCGTCGTCAACAAATATATATGTCATCTTGTCACATGCATGCTAAATTTGCTGAGGCCACTGAGCATCAAGAAGATGGATGTAGGTACTCTGGCTGAAGACAGATCACGGAGACCAGTGTTTGCACACCACATCCACCACCACCACCGCCACCACAGCCAACACCAACACCACCACAACCAACACATCAACCATCACTGCCACCGCCGCCACCATCAGCACACCACCTACAACAACAGCACCACCACCACCACCACCACCTCCACCACCACCACCACAACCACCACCACCAATACCACCACCGCCACACCACCGCCGGAACTGCCACCGCTGCTGTCGCCGCCACCACCACCAACACCACCACCAGCACTGCCGTCGCTGCCACCATCACCACGCCACCATCTTCACCACAACCATCGCCACCACCGTCCCCACGACCTCCACCACAACCACCACCACAACCACCGCCATCACAACCACGACAGCCCACCACCACCACCACCTGGTGTTGAAAATTAGTGCATTTTCATAAACATGTTGTATCCATTCATTAAAAATGTTGAACATAAAGCAATGTGAAGTTTCATAATCGTCGTGTCCTAACACATACATATATTCGTTGACATGAAGCCGTGCTCTGCTTCCAAATAAAGAACCGAGTTTATTTAAGCTTTGTGCCTGCCAGGCAAAAGACGTAATCTTCTTAGTATCAAACTCACAACCGAGACAAGTGCAATGTCAGTTCATTACCACACATCCAGCTATAGGGCAGTCTACTAATTGGTTCAATTTATGCATGAAAAACAAATTTGGTTTCAGACTGAGTTTTTTACATCTTTGGAATAATGTTATCATATAGAGCATCATTACGTGGACCTCAATTCAAAACCTTAATGGATCAACCAACTTTTAGCTATCCATCTCTAGCAGTGCCACGCCCATCTCTAGCTGTGTCACGCCCATCTCTAGCTGTGCCACGCCCATCTAACGCTACGCTCCGTTTATGATGTGTGCGATCTGGGATCCATTTATATATTTTGAAGTCTAACATCCAGAATGCAAATTTTGTTTTAAATATGAAGCTAACATGTTGAATATTTTGAGACTAATTTGAGTTAGGGCTGTTGCCGCCTATGGCAGCAACAGTAGCCAGTCCAATTAATTTCAAAATGTTCAATAGAATTTCTGTTGAAGGTAAATATTGACACCCAGAATGCTAGAAAATAAAATTGTATTGCATAGATGCTTTTAGAGGCTTAGATTATGTGCATAGATGTCGTCAAAGTAAATAATAAAGACATACATGCGACTGAGGGACTATTCACGGTTCGTGACGGTTTTAGCTATATTATTCATTGTATATTTCACTATGACGTAATATACTTGAGTGGCAGATTGGATTCATGAATTCTCCACATTCCACCAACCCCGTTAATGCAGGTTAATGGGACAATACCAGGCCAGTACGGTACGGTATTGTTACTATGCCGGCCCAGTAAGCTGCGTTTTCAAGGGATTAACATAATGGAGAATATCTTTTTTTTCATTTGTATTAACATCATTCAGACAACACGTGTTGTTATGCAAGAGCATGGCCAGGTTTTATTATCTCGTTAACGGAGTTATTACATAAGTGTGTGTTATGAATCTATTACGCGACAATTAACCTTAAAATGTATGAATCCAGTTTCTCAGTCAATCATATGACGTCATAATCAACTACGTCACGTGTAGACTGACGTCATAATCGATTACGTCATGAACGACGTGATACAGTCCGTCATAAACGATTAATAGCCCATGAAGTCGTATGAATTGTACGTCTTTTTTGGAGATCTAAATGCCCTGGAGGCGAAGACGTCTGTAGTTTACATCACACAAGATCACAGAAGTAAAATGTGTTGTTTGATTACTGATAAGATGCTATACACGTATCAGGGATGATGAGAATTGCACTGCTCTCCTGTCGCCAATTACAATGTCCACTTCTCCGCATCGTGTATCATTGAGGTACGATTGAGTGTTCACACGAGGATTAAATTCTGAGATATTGATATGCAGACGGGGAGTGTGGCACGTTTAATAGCGCTCCGGCTCAAGGATATTTGAAATGACGATAATAAACACTGACCGTCCCGAATTGGTCGGTACACGTAAATAGCGATGATGTGTTGGTATTACGAGAGAAATAGAGGATCTGGAGCGAGGTCCCATCTCATATCACTGTTTTCAACCAAATCGAAAATAATCAAATTGCACGAACTTTAACGAGTGAGGTTCTATTTATTATATATATTTTTGACAAATTTTCCAATAAAGTCGATCTCATTTTGGTTTTTTGTGCTGTTCGTTTTCGGCACTGTTACCCATCACCTGCTAAGAGATTTGACCAATGCGTAACTAAAATAATGTCAATCAAAACATCGTTATTTCCGACTTGAAATTATTTGTAATCCAACTTTTAAAATGGCTGCGTCTATCATGCACATAAAGAGGTATTATCTTTATTACAAAACTTAAATCAACAATATAGCGTATTCCGTCATGTTTAGGGCTACATTATAAGCGCCGTAATCGCTATAAAACATTTGCGGTCTCAGGCAACATGTGAGAATATTACGAGTTTTCTACCCAAAGAAAACCCTTTGTTGAATATTGGATTAAATGTCCGTTCATATCTAGAAATATGGAGGGCGTGAAAGCCGTGTTTATATGCGGCGAAATTAGGATGCTCTCATAAGAATTACGTTTCATAACAGGTCCTTTGCCTACGATTAATGCAATTCAATACAATAAAAGGATCCGATACGTCACTAACGTATCTGACATCACATCCAAATACGACACGTGTTGTCTGACGGCACACGTCATGTTTCGCTCTGCCATATCCACCACGAAAATCGAAAGGTCTGTCACGAAAATATTTAGATGATTAAGCTATTAAAATATCATGAAATGCTTTCTCACATTTTCCTATCAATTCACAATGTATGTCTTGCCTAAGCAGGGATTTTAGAGCAATGCGCCTTTCCACGTTTTAGCTATGCCCCGCACATCCCAATCTAAGCTTCACCCACACCACCTCCATGTAGCGATCGATCAATCTCTGAACTCCCTGACTATCACTTTCCAGAAAAGTATACATGTAAGCTGTTGAATATTTTGAAGCTAAGTTGACTGGATGCTGTTGCTGCCTATGGCAGCAACAGCGCCCTTCAAACGTAGTTTCAAAATATACAACAGCATGTTTATTAAATATTAAAGAATACAATTCGTATAACGTATCGGACTATTAAACGTCAAAGACGAACTGTTTGGAATCACTCACCACGTCATGATTATATCGTCAGCATGCGTGTCACTTAGTTAATTGTGACGGTATATGACGTCAGACGATCGATGGAGAAACTTGAGAAGATTCACTGCTGTTATTGACATTGTAATATACTACTTAATGAAAATGGGTTGTTTGATTATTGGTAGAACGTTGTCCATACAATCTCGATAGCTGTGGTTCCAGAATTTCTCAGATCACCACCAAAAGTTGTGGAATCATAGACACACTCATTTCAGTGCGTAAATCTAAGCAAAATCAGATGCCGAGATATCCACATATACAGAAGTTGATCCGATCCAGATCCGGGTTCTTTTGCCGGGATCGAGGTGAAATTTTTGTAAACCATCTTGTACGGAAAATTCCTTCACTGCTATCCACGTCCATCTTTACATTTAGTAATCTAATAGGCTTATTTTCTAGACACATATTTCATATGAGAAATAAGAGACAATGGCCAACGGTGAAGAGGGTCTGATTACAGTGCAGGGTGTTTTTAAAACTACTACAGCCGCAGAACACAGTCATCAGCATCGTCATCGTCATCGTCATTGCCATCACCATCCCCACCACCACCATCATCATCGTCAACATCATCATCATCATCATCATCATCATCATCATCATCATCATCATAATCATCATCATCACATAACAACCACAACAACGAACCACCAGTACAACAACAGGCACCGCTACCGCCACCGCCGCCACCACCACCACCACCACCACCACCACCACCACCACCACCACCACCACCACCACCACAACCGCCACAGTCATCATCATCATCATCATCATCATCATCACCACTTCATCATCATCATCATCATCATCATCATCATCATCGTCTTCACCATCATCAGCAGCAGTAGCATCACAACAACAAAAACCACAACAACCAGCACCACTGTAACCACAAGCACCGCCACCGCCAAGTACACTGCCACCACCACCACCACCGCCGCCACAATCGCCACAGTCACTCTCATCATCATCATCGGCATCGCCATCGTCATCGTCGTTATAATCATCATCATCAGCATCATCATCAGCAGCAGTAGCAGCAGCAGCAGCAGCAGCAGCAGCAGCAGCGACCGCAGCATCCTCATTGAAAAGGAAGTTCTTGAGATTTGAAACTGCTCTCTTACCCTCAGAGACAATTATAAACCTGACAGATACCATGTCCAATATTCCGTGTCATTTATCAGCGATGCACATGGTCTGTAGGCGAGAGGATTTGATTTTGTGATTTTGATATGTGTGAGTTGAAAGTATGCCTTAATAATGCTTCTACCATGGAACTTTCCTGTGCTAATAACTAGATTTGACAGTTCCCATTAACAAAACCACATATAATCTTTTTATCGCAGTCCACTGAGTAGAAGTAAATTACCGTGTTCAGAATTCTTTGATTAAGCCGAATGAAAATCGATGTCACGCAGGTATTACATGACAAATACTGGGATGATGAGTTGAATATGGCTGCACGTTCAATTACTAAGCTGAATAAAACGTAATTGACACCGTCATTGATGTATTGCGGATATTGATCACCACAGAAATGCTCTCAGATAGAAAAATTAATGAAATATCAAGGTATGAATCATTCATTCGTCCATCGATCCATTCCTTCCGCCCTCCATACCTTCCAATCTTCATGCATTCATTCATTCCTTCGTTCGTACGATCGTTCGTTCGTTCGTTCGTTCGTTCGTTCGTTCGTTCGTTCGTTCATTCCTTCAATTGTTAACCAAGCAAAATCCTGCCTTTCGACAAGTTCAGAAGCAAATAATCAGGCTAATAGATTCAGGTACCGTACAGACAAATAAAAGGTCGGACAATGCAATACCGGCTGGATATTGGTCAAACAGTAATGATATTTATGGCATCTGATCCACAGACATGACCAGGGAAGGAAACTAGGCAATACGATTACACTGAGGATCCCAAGTGACACGACTAATATGGATAATAGCAAGAAGCATTGTATTTTGGCACCATATTATCAGAGGCGTCTCTCTTCAATTACTGAAGAATTATTAGTTTCTGATCAGTGGAAATTAATCATTTGGATCATGAATTCAAGGTAAGTATGCAGATAGGATGCCGAATGTTTAGGGATAAATTTGATAGAAATTAGTTGCTTCCATATGCAGCTAATATCTTGCTACCTTAGACAGCAACAGATCCCAGTCAAATTAATGTCAAAATAACGTATATATTATTTATTTAATCCTAAATTAGATTTGAGATTTGGTCTTTCGGGTGCCAATGGTTAAAGGGTTAATCAAATAGGCTGGCTAGATCACCTGCAATTGGCACCACTCAGAATAGGACTATAACTATGGGTTACAATAGTGTGATTCTTCGAGATATGTTGTAGCTAGACCACATATATAAAGCAACCACCATCACGTGATATTTAGAACTGATACAGAATCTTGGAAGAGGACACTGCTTGGATAGGATAAGAGAATGCAGTTCATTTAGAAAGTAATCCTCGTTGTTTTACAAATATTCTTCTTGCACCTGACAGAGGAGCAGAAGGATGTGGGTTTTCCTTGGTGCACTGCATGCAATGAGTACCTTGGATTGAACATATTGTAGCTCGCCAGGTAGTGTCGGGCCGTTCCGGTGTATCATGTCGACTCGCCGCGCGCATGTGCATGACGAGTGATGACGCTCGTTAGCATCTGCTCTCGGGGTGACGGACCTTGTACGAGACTGCCCTGCGGGAAACAAAAACCGGCTCCTAAGTCTGGTGGAACTCAATCGTTCCAGTGTGGCCGTGTGACCATTGTCGCGAACGTTAAACACAACGGTCTCATCCCACGAGTTTGTGTCACCAGTATGCCTGTCCATAGCAATTTCGTGATATATGGACATACAAGATTTGATTTGGTGACCGAAAAATATAAGTCTATACAATGAGTTTACCTAAACAATTAAAATATGCTAGAGAAAACTACAATCAGAGCATACGAAAATACGAGACATAGAGACAGGTAGATGAACTTTAAACATGGGTCTCCGGAGGTACCACACAGACTCGTAGGTCTGCAGAGGTATCTACGCAAGGGAGGTTCCCGTACACGAGACTTAGCTAACTAGTTAACTTAATATAAGTTATTATACCTCTACGCTGAAAGGAAGAAGGTTATCTCAGACGAAAAGTGATGGGCCTCACGCGGGCACTACACTTAATGCAAGTTTTGGGTGAGGAGTATTATCCTGGCGTGGACCGTCGTCGCTGAATCCTTGCGAGAGACAAGTGCCTCATGAGGGCCTCCGTCTCGGGAAGGTGTCGCCACTGCTTAAAGCGGAAGAAGAAAGGTAGGTAAAAATGGGCCTACCCTAATATTTCAATCAAACATGCTTTAGAAAGAAAAGACCATACCTAGTGAGATTATGACTATAGAGATGCGTACTGTTTTACGTGAAGATGGGGCGGAGGATTCCCAATGGATTCCCTTGACACCGTCTTATGTAGTTCTAGGTTTGCTGTATTAGAAGCTGCTGCTTTATTTCTGTGGGCTTTCTGCTTTGCTTAATTCCCTTTAGTGTTTTCAGAACAAGAATTATTTTAATTGTGCACCGCAATTCGGAAACTCCGGAGATGGCTGTGTAGAGTGTGTCACGGTTGCGGCCTCTTCGTGTCCATCTCCTTGCCTGATTCTGCTGAGGGCATCGGTATTACCATGCAATTTGCCGGGACAGTGAACAACGTTACAGTTATAGGCCTGTAGGGATTCCTTCCATCTCACTACCTGGCCCTTCAGATTTTTTAAGGTTTCTGAGCCAGCGTAGTGAGGCATGTCTGTACAGAGAGTAAATGGGCGACCGTACAGAAAGTGCTTATAATACTTGACGAAAAGTACTGCCGCAAGTAGGTCTCGCTTCGTGATTGCATATCTTTTTTCTGTCTTGTTTAATGTACACGAACTATAACCCAATGCCTGCTCCATTCCACCCTCTGTGACCTGAGATAAAACCGCGCCAAAAGCGTAAGCTGACACGTCATTGTCTAAGATGAAATCGAGGTTTGGATTAGGATGAGTAAGAATCTGGGCGGTCATCAAGAGTTCCTTCAATGCCCTGAAGGAACCTTCACACTCACTCGTCCACTCGAATGGTCGATCTTTTTCAGTGGTCTTATAAATGGGTGAAGCGATCTCACTGAAATGACGGATGTATCAGTGATAGTACTGGCAAAGGCCGATAAAACTCCGAGTTTCTGTGACCGAATATGTCATTGGTCACTCTGCTACTGCCTTTGTTTTGGACGGCTGTGTGGCCACTCTATCACCAGATATGACTTGTTCTAGGAACTCGACGCTCTGTCTGAAGAGATGACATTTCTTTGGTTTGAGCTTTAAATTGGCCGTGCGGAATCTTGATAGCACAGTGTCCAAATGTGGTAGTGTTTGTTCAAACGTGCGACCAAAGACGATTATGTTGTCGATGTAACACAGACATATTTCCCATTGCAGGGTAGTTAATATCTGCTCAACGAGACACTCGAAAGTTCCAGGAGCGTTGCACAAGCCTCCGCATCTTGCGGAATTGAAAAAGACCATCCATACATACGAATGTGGTCTTTTCCATGTCAGCTTCGTCCATGGCCACTTGCTAATAGCCACTAGCTAGATCAAGGATACAAAACCAAGTGGCTCCGGACAAGGAATCCAAGGCCTGATCTATCCTGGGTAAAGAATATGCGTCTTTAATGCTAAGATCATTCAGGCGGTGGTAGTCAAAACTTCAAGGATCCATCCTTTTTGCCTGCTAGTACTATGGGGCTGGCCCATGGGGATGCTGATTGTTCAATAATACCGGTCATTTACCTGTTGATGAGCCTCCGCTTCCTTATGAATAGGGAGCTGTCATACCAGTTGTCGCACTGGGCGGTTATTTCCCATGTCAATGGAGTGTCGCACAAGACGAGTTTCTTAGAGTTCCATGTCTCCTGATGAAAAACTATCACAATATTTATAAAGTAATGTCCGTACATGTCGTTTTTAAGATGGCTGTAAGCCTACTGTGGCACGTAAATACAAATCATGTAGATGTTCCGGTAAATCATCAGTAATGTCTGTGCGTGCGGTGCTGTATTACGCATTGTGAAGGGATCATGTAGTTGGGGTCGGGTTCCAGCATGGCGATGTGTGTGTTGTCTCCTAACTGTGGTGTGGTGGCCCATAAGATGTGTTCTTGTCCCGGATCAACTATGGCTGTACTTGAAAGTATTAGTGCACATGCATCATATAATGACGACTCCAGTCCAAGAGGTATTCGTCGGCCGTGTATGTCGAGTTCTTGTTGTTTGCAGTGTATTATGGCTTCGGTGGCATTGAGAAAGTCAGAGCCAAGAAGGGCATCATTTTGAATAGAGGCGATGACAACTCGCTGTCTGAATTGCATCTCCTCTATTTGTATGACAAGATTAACTACTCCAGCCACGGGCACATCGGCTCCCATAGCTGTCTGTAAAAAGATGTTTATAAGCCTAAGGGGTGGCTTCCTATGAGGTGGGATGCTCTCATACAAGCGCTTGTTGGAAACGGTGATGGAAGCCCCAGTTTCAACGGTGGCACTGGTGGAAATACCGCTAAACAGACAGGCACACTTGTAGATAACCTTTCGGTACACCTGTGGGAGAGTCTCCAATGATGCCGTCTGTGAAAGTTATTGCGGAGCAGTATCATTCTGTATGTAGTTGGTTTGTTTTTGGATGGCTTCCCTTAATGTTGCTAATGGCTGAGTGAGGAAAGGGCCAGCCCGTCGTTGCCACTGCTGTGAGTGCTTTGGAGAAGACGGAGCTGGTGGTAGCGGTGGTGATGGAGTTGTTGCTGTTTCAGTATGTGCGGTGTTCATATAGACAGCGGTGCGGATGGGATTTTCGCAATCACGGATTAATGCTACCTGCACGAGCTACTTCTTACAGGGCATCATTATATGTTTAGTGGATGCACAGAAGAAGCAGTGACGCCGAAGAATTCGCTCATATCGGCGGCAGCATCGTCGTTTACGAAGCCATGATGCGGAGTGGATTGTTTCTCCCATGCCGCTGCTGTCCATAGATGCAGGAGATGATGCGGTGCGGGGCGGTGTATTGCATACCACCAAGGGACACCAAGAGTCCAGTCTCTTGGTGGCAGGACGTGGTGCTTGCAGAAACGTTATTTCAGCGGATGTGCTACAACCTACACGGCCGTTTTACATAGGAAAGAAGGTTTGTTATGTGCAGACATTGCGGGGTCACTTTGTCCGCAAGAGGGGGATGGCGGTGCTGCTCATGTGTGAGGCATCGTAGGCACTGACGTATATGAACCCGTGTTTATAGGTGTGCGTGAGAATGCTGATGCCTGTTGATGATGGTTGGCCATCGGACGTTGTGGTACGGAAGCCATAGTTGAGCCGTGTTGTAAGAATGGGCACCGAGGTGACTCTTCCATCGGTGCCCTTAGGAGTTTGATGGCTGATCAGGCTGTAGTGTTCTGTGGTCAGGAGTTGGTGTGGTAGACGGAGGTCGGTTAGGGCAGCGTTCACTCCAGTGGGCTGGCTGACCGCATCCAAAACATGTATTCGGTGGTGGTGCGGTGTTGGTTTTGCTTGCGGTCCTAATGTGTGTAGTGACTAGGTTGGTGCTGAGTGTCGTAACAAGATTGGTGCGTGCGCAGATTTGCTTATTAATCTCATCTATTCTTTCATGCATGTTAGAACGAGTGTTGTTATTGTGCTGGTTGCTGCATCCCGGGGCTCCATTGTGGCTTCCTCTGGGGCCATGGCTCCTTCCTCTAGGCGTGTGATTCTGATTGGCATGTTGTGTTTGTTGTGGTTCTTCTTGCATGCATGTACCTGTAGCTGATGTCGTGGTGGGTGTGGTGCGGTTGTCAGCTGATGTGGCGAGGTTAGTACCATCCAATTCATTGATGGTGTGCAGTTGACGTTGATTGACTTTTATCCGCTACAAGAAGCTTTCATTCCGACAATGCTCTTTCTAGTTGTGTGTATGTAGGTGTGTAGTCAGTCCCGAGGTCCGCGAGAACTTGGAATGCTTTTACCGAAAGTTTCATAGCCAGGTATTCTCCCATTTGTCGATCATTCCATCCATTCGTCCGACTAATAATTTCAAACTGAACGTTGTAGTTGGCCCAGGCCTACGTGAAGACCCATGTGATGCAAAGCCGGGTGGTGATGGTAGTTGGGAGACCGAGGAGAATGCTGATGTGGGTCGACGTATAGGTGATGGTGTTGGTGTAGGTGTTTCCCGGCGGCGTTGCTGATGATGATGAGGGTGCCTATTGCGAGAATGCTGATGGTTTCTATGCATGCGCGAGTTTGCTGACAACCGCCCCGTTTCGGACCCATAGACCAGTGTTATTCTATGGACAGGAGAGAGTGTGTTGTGTAGATGATGCTGGCGTTCTTCGGGTTGTTGCAAACATTCCTAATATGATGGTGGTGCTGTAGGCTGATGGGTGTGGTGTGTGGTGTGACTGATGTAATGATGGAACGGAGGTGCTGATTCCTCTCTTTGATGTCGTGACGTTCCCTTAAAATAAGGTGGTATATTTATCGGGGAAGACATAGGATATGTTACATTACGGTGGTCACCCAGCCGTCTATATCACCTACTGATGACAAGGGTGAATGGTAACTTTGTGAAGGATAATAGGTTTGCCCATATATGGGTCTTGATCGAGATCGACCACGATCGGGCCCTGATGGTGTTGGCCTAACATGGACGTCTGATTTGGTACGGAATTCAGTTCCCTCTTGTGAGGCACTGCGGAATGTCCCCTCACTGATAGGCGAGAACTGTTGTAGATGTGGTGCTGGTAATTCTGCACCACTGTAATTTCGTACGTAGTCAGTGAGCACGCGAGCATTGTGTCCACCGTATGACGCCACCTCTTGATCGAGGGGGTCGTTACTAAATGGAGAAATAGAGCTGAGTTCGCTGAAAGGTTTGTGTGAGTTTGCTTCATAATGATCTTCGAGCCCCATATCAGGTGCCACTTGGAGCCCACGGGGTTACATCAGGCCGTTCCTGTGTGTGATGTTGGGTCGCCGCGCAACATGTGCACAATGAACGAGATGGCTGGTTAGCTCCCGGTCTCGGGGTATCGGACCCCATGCGACACAGTCCTGCGGTCAGCAAAGACCGGCTCCTAAGGCCAGTGGAACTCAATTTGTCCAGTGGGGCCATGCAGCCATTGCTGCTAACATTAAATTGAATGGTGTCCGCCCACGAATTGGTGTCACCGGTATGCCTGTCCATAGCAATTTTGAAACTATGGACTGACAAGTATTTGTGATAAGTCTAAAAATAGTTACTAAGAAAATATAACCTATACAAACAATAAGGTTCGCTAAATAATAATGAACATTGGAATAATACATAACATAGAGACAGCTTATGAACCTTTACACGTGGCGACACCAGAGGTACCGCACAGACCGTTGAGTCCGCAGTGGAGGCTCCTGCATACGAGATCTTTAATTAACTTTATAGTTATAATACCTCTACGCTGAAGAAGACGAGGAAACGAAACTCCTTGCGTGGCGAAAGGCATGGTGCCTCACTCGGGGATTACTTCTAGATGCTATAAAAATTGTGGTGAGAAGTAGTAACCTCGCGTAGGCCGCCGTCACTGGATATCTTTGCGAGAGGTGAGTGCCTCGCGTGGGTCTCCATTACAGGAAAATGTCCCTACTGCCAAAGCGGAGGAAAAGTGTTGGTCAAAACAGGCCACTCTTCTATTCAACTAAAGTGCTGTGAAATTGTCACAAGCAGATCTTTTTGACTGACCTATCATTATGGTGGGAATAGAGAGACAAATACCCACCACAAATGTCCTTCCCGTGAGGGCGTGGCAGATTCCAACATCTTGCCCAGACATTTTAATGAGTTGGGTAGAGATGCGCATATCGCCCATCACCAAGACCTATGGAGCTAAGTATTTACCTTTCGTTAGGTTTAAGCTCAAGTTGACCAATATGCACTGCGGTGCGGGGGCAATATTCTTAAAAGAAATATAAAATAATAATTATAATGTGTTCGCAATGCTTCCTACCTTGGCAAGGATAACCAACTACTAAGTATCCTAAGATACAGGGGGAGTGTATGTGATACCGTACCTTGGTCATCACCACTCGGAAACCTCCGATAGTTTCACAGAGTCGGATCAGCCCATGGTGCGGGTAGGGATATCCAAACAATTAAAACGCCATCAGGCTTAGTGGAACATGAACTTATAGATATGAGGTCTTATAGGTATATTGGCCAATTTAACACAATTTTGTCGGGGTGCGGGGCTAGATTACCACAACGACCGGAAAAGAGGGTACACTATGTGTCTCCTAACGAAGAAATTGTCTCGAACCACATTAAAGCTATCCTATCTAGCTAAATAGGCAGTTTTAGTCAGTAGAATGCCGGGATATACAGAGTTATAGCACGGACAGCGACCTCAGTGTAAAATTGTTGGTGGCGGGGGAAAGTGATGCATATATAAATGTTGCTGTATAGTATCTCCTAATGCACTGCAGTCCTAGGTTTTCTACAAATAAGCAAACCATATCAACAAGATGGCCGCTGGCCATATACCTAACTAACCAAGTACAAAACGGTAACAGTCTATGATTAGATTAAAACAGTGGTAATACAGGTTGATAGACCAAATACGGTGCAGTTAGTTGAAGCACCTTACTGTAAATAGGGATAACTATAAACAGTAATATAAAGAAATTATTAGATGCAGTCCGAGGACCGGTACGGTACTTATTACTCATCGGTACCTTTTTACGGTAATAAATTATAATAATTAAAGAGGAAATTAAAGATATCATATGTAGTTACTTGAATACCCAGTAGCCATACCTATATAAGGGCTACTATGTTACCGAAATTGAGACGTCACTATACTTGTGACGTGAGTTGACACGTTCTCTGAAAGCCGGATACGTCTCCGCATGTAGATTTCCCACAAGACAGGGTTCATATATGCTGGTCCAGAACGGAAGCGGTACACACTCAGGACAGTAAGGCACACTATAAGCAATGTCTACTGAATAGCTAGTAAGTTCTACACAATAATACAGTAGTAATGAAAGTTCCCGTCCGATGACGGTAAGTTAAGTAAGCTAAAATAACCCATTAACAGGAAGAGTTATTAATATAATTGTAATTATGCCTGTACATATTAAAGCTTAACGGTGCGGGGTGCGCCAAATAGCTCTAGTTGCGCGCTGGACAACGGTTGCTTGGCTGTGGTCGAAACATAAATCAGGACACACACGACATGCAGTGTGGTGGTTGAAGATCCACTTTTCGGCGTGGCTGGCAGATCCGGTGAGTTATCCACCGAAGAACATCGCGGCTCTACGTCACGTAGAATTATATGACGGGCATGCAAGAACAGTTCCTTATAGATGGTAATTAAAATAGGAACATATTTAAGTTTTAAAGGTCTTAATGCGGTGAGACGGGAACTGCTTTGGTGCGGGCTGATCGGAAAACCACTTGACACCGAGATGATGCATAAATCTGTCTTCGGTTGTTTCGTCAGGTTCCCATACGTTGGGCAGCTCCCTACTGATCGGCCACCGGCCGACGATGCTCTCGATCTTCTGAAATCATCCCATTTTATACTCATGTTGACTTCATAACTGGCTGCCTCAACCAATCAGAATCTGCTGACCCAGCCAATCAGCGCGCTGTAATCTTGTGACGTGTACACAATTATCTAAATATCGTGATAGATATAGATGTGAAGACGACGTAGTGAGTCACGTGTTACACAAATCACTGATTATTTAACTATATATATATATATATATATATATATATATATATATATATATATATATATATATATATATATATATATATATATATACGCGATTACGACGCCACTTCTATATTTTGAGCACAATTTACAGGGAGAAATCGGCGATAACTCATCCATTTCTATATCGATTATAAAAGGGTTTATAGTTTTGAAAAGCCCGTAAAATTCTGGATCTGATTCATACCAGAAGGGACGGGAACACGTAATTTATAACAATTAAAGAGTACCAACTCGGTTCACTAAAAGTACCACTCGCTCTTGGACGTACTGCACGCGTGTCATCGAAACAGTGACAGGCGCGCTCATGCGCACCACGCGTTCTAGCTCTCGCATAGGCTTATCCACGCTTATTGCGCTACCCAGGGGGCAGGCTTATAGGAACGAATCCAGAGCGGACGGCCCGTACCCAGCTTGGCTGGCACGGCCGGTACCCGACCGGTCGATCGGTGCTACAGCCACTAGCCATTTAGTAAGACTGCTCCTTACATTAACCATTTGTTCTCTGAAACTCAATCATCCCATTTAGAACTGTGGGATCATACAGGAAAGATGTATTATAAACATATGTGTGAGTGCAGGTTGTTGCTGCTTGACAACACCTGAATCTGGAGCGAAATCGTGTCTTATTGCGTGCCGCTCACGGATACGCCTATATTCGGGTTGTTTCTAGAATTGCTTATAGGCGCGGCCATTTTGCGCAAAGGATTGTGGTCTCCAACAGCTAACTAGAGAGATAGATAGAGAGCCTCTATTTTTAATTGAACACACGTGTCATGCG
>CM067365.1:60086207-60088707 GCA_034401795.1 Chaetoderma sp. LZ-2023a
CACGACACGACGATGTTTTGCACATCTGAAAGAATTATTGATGATATCAGAACTAAAACTGTGTACATATTTACAAGCAATTCACATTTACAGAGTATCCATCGATGATTTGACGTCATATGACGTCATACTCACCTAAGCGGCGTGTAGGATGACGTCATAATCAGTACATGATAAATGATTATATTGGCCTTTTAATAGTCCAACACGTTGTACAAATTGTAGGTCTCTATTATTTAATAAACATGCTGTTGAATATTTTGAAACTAATTTGACTGGGCGCTGTTGCTGTCATAGGCAGCAACAGCACCCAGTCAAATAGTTTCAAAATGTTCAACAGACTGCATGTATAGTTTCTGGAAATTGCTAGTCAGGAAGTTCAGACATCGATCGATGCCTACACAATCGAGGTGTGGGCGGACCTTAGCTAGAGATGGTCCGGGGATAGCTAAAAATGGAACGATACATTAGATGGTAAGCGTTTGATACCTAAGACATCTAGGCGTGTTATTGTTAACCCCTTGAACCATACCAGAATTCTTAAACAACCAACCAGATAAACTGCTGAGTATTTCAAAACTAATTTACCATAGCCAGCAACAGCTTCCAATATAATTAGTTTCAAAATGTTCGACAAAGTCTCTCTTATAGTTTGTGGGGGTTTCAGAGGGAGCCTAAGGTAGGAAAGCTTAATAGTCGAATTACTGGGTTTTTTAATGTTCACCGCCGTACATGCATGGCTGTGTTGTAAATTAGATCATCATACATATATCTGGGTAAATAATATTAGTTGCACCAGTGTTTCGCCGGTGGTACAGTCTGTTACCACACGCACAAACGTTGTATTTCCCGAGCGCAGCGAGAGAAATACATTTTACATTTCAAGAGCGTAGCGATGGAAATATATTTGTTTGCACTTGTGGTAACAGCCTGTACCCCGGTAAGACACTGGTCTAACGCATTTATTACCCTTCAGATGTCAGCGATAGAGTAAGAGAGAGAGAGAGAGGAGAGAGAGAGAGAGAGAGAGAGAGAGAGAGAGAGCTATTGGCTATTGTTACGTCATAGTTATCCTGCGCACTAAGACTAAAATAAAATTTTCACGCTGGGGGGGGATACTGTGTAGTATTGCCATCGCGTGAGGAAAATACCAGATCATACATCACTGATCTTATCCAATCAAATAACAGCATATGGTCATGTGACATTACTGAGGGTAATAAAGAGATATAGTTAAGCCATACGAAGATGACGAGTGCTTGTAATCACTTGAAATTGCTTGCATGCCTGAAATATATTGATTTCAGTGTGACGAATATGTCATTACCGGTTCCAATAATACATGGCAGTATGAACTATGATGGCAGCAAATTAACGGTTAGATGAAACGAAACGACACAGCTAAATGTCAACGACCCATTGATCCATCGCGGATTTATCTGTAAAGGCAATATTGCATCTGCACGTAATTTCGATAGTCGTTGGCATTATCCTGAGTCGAAAGTAATCTAAAACTGTTTACCACGACAAAAGAATCGAAAGTGTTAGGTTATTTCTAGAATTCTCTGTATAAAGGTACAATGTGCAGCAATAATCATAGTCTGTATTCATATATCATTACCGTAAACAAGCCCACGTAAGCCCGCGTTCACGTGGCTAACTCTATATAAAAACGTCTAGTATTTAAATTCTGAAACGAGTTTCTTATTGCTAAGTATGTTTACGATTGTATCTAATATCTTTTTGCCATGTCGATACAAACCCATTTTACCCGCAAGATGTCCTTATATTGAAATCACAATCAAGCCTGTAGCAGCAACAGCGAACAGCAGAATTAGTTTCAAAATATTTAACAGAAATGTATTATATAGTAAAAAGGCATACAATTCGTACTCTTGACGATTATTCAAGCTTCGTCACGGATTATTTCTGTCAATTAAGATTGAGACATTGAGTACTTGAATATGACGGCAAATACTTGAGTAACAGATTAGATTCATCCATTATATCCACACGATCTGAGTCAATAGTCATGTAATAGTAAATTGTACCGGTATTGGCTCGGCGAAAGTGACCCCCTTAAAATGATCCAAGCGGTCCTTAAAGTAAATGAAACTGTTCTTGTGGAAGCCCATGTGAAATCGTGTGAATTTTCGAGCTAATCAACTAGTGACTGTAACTAAGCTCCTGTGATTTGTTTCTTGTCCACTAACCATCCAGTCAGACGGTTTCCTACATTGACCATTTGTTCTCTGAGACTCCAAGTCACGCAACTGCACTGGAAAATAACTGGACAATGGTCACTATAGCTATGGTATACATTGTAAATGCCTTATATTATGTAATTCTAATGGAAGAAACACAGTTACTTACCTCACCACCACCCATCCATAAGACGTATAATGAGTATAATTCCCGATTTCCAACAACCAACCGAGTGTAACCCTCGCATGTATAGATATAAAGATGCAGACATGCTCTGATTTCCACTAAATAAGTG
>CM067365.1:60093707-60150032 GCA_034401795.1 Chaetoderma sp. LZ-2023a
ACCGTGGAATGTAAATTCTGGGAAGTCATGTTTCAAAGTTTCAAATCGATTCCAAAACGTTTAAAGAGTGGGAGGAGCTTTGCTAGAAATGGGCGGGCATAGCTAGAAATGGGCTGTGTATAGCTAGAAATGGGCTGGGTATAGCTAGAAATGGGCTGGTATAGCTAGAAATGGGCTGGGCATAGCTAGAAATGGGCGGGCGTAGCTAGAAATGGGTGGACATAGCTAGAAATGGGCTGGGTATAGGTAGAAATGGGCTGGGTATAGCTAGAAATTGACTGGGTATGGCTAGAAATGGGCGGCATAGATAGAAATGGGCGGGCATGGCTAGAAATGGGCTGGATATAGCTAGAAATGGGCTGGGTATAGCTAGAAATGGGATGGGCATAGCTAGACATGGGCGGGCATGGCTAGAAATGGGCGGGCATAGATAGAAATGGGCTGCGTATAGCTAGAAACGGGCTGGGTATAGCTAGAAATGGATTGGTCATTGCTAGATCTCTCTATTGCAGGATGTGAACCACCAGTATGAACAATAAATTCTATATCATAATCAGAAAATTAAAAAATTAAAGTTCATTAAATTATTAAAATATCCTTAAATGTATTCTCTCACAGTATTATGTCAATTCAAATTGTACGTATTTCCTAATCAGGGCGCGTATCGTCGTCGTCGTCGTCGTCGTCGTTGGAAATGGCGTTCCTGAGAATTGTTCTCTTTTGTCGGAAGATACAATTGTACACTTGACAGATCCCATTTACAATATTCCCTGTCATTTATGATTGGTGTACAAGGACTGTACACGAGAGAATTGCATTTTGTGATATTGAAATGCGAGCGGGAAGTATGCCACATTTAATAACGGTGTTATCATGGAATTTGCTTGCGCTGATTACTATTTTTGACAGTCCCTAGTGACAAAATCAAAACGTGTCCATATACTCTTTATAACGCGTTTAATTGTGCGGAGGGAAATCATCAAGTTCTGAGATTATTGGTTAAACCGAGTGAAAATCGATGTCGCGCAGGTAGTACGTGGGAAATGGTGGCAGCTGTTAAGCTGAGCATGGTTGCACGCGCATTGGAAATTTTCAGTTTTAGCTATGCCCCGCCCATAGGGATCGATCCCTAAACTCCCTAACTATCAATTTCCAGAAAACGATACAGGTAAGCTGTTGAATAATTTGAAACTAATTTGACTGGGTGCTGCAACAACGCCCAGTCAAATCAGTTTCAAACTATTCAAGAGAGTGTTTTTAAATAGTAAAGACATACGGACTAAATCAAGTCATTCATACTGTAATTGTAGCTTCCGGGTCGCGTCGTGTCGTTCTGAGGCATACGTTGCGCCACTTGTGCACGATGAACGGTGATTCAGCTTAGCTCCCGGTCTCGGGATTATAGACTCCGTACGACGCTGACCAGCGTGAAACAAAGACCGGCTCCTAAGGCCGTTGGAACTCAATCGTTCCGGGGGGCCGTTCGACCATCGTCGCTAACATTAATGTGTACAGTGTCAGCCCATGAATGTGTGTCACCGGTATGACTGTCCATAGAAATTTCGTGATCTATGGACTTACAAGATTTTGAAGGGTGACCTAAAGTAACTAAAAGTAATTAAGTATATTTAATCCAACCGTATAAGTTTGTATGATACAATGATATTTAAATAATACATAACATAGAGACAGCCTGATGAAACTTTAAACGTGGAGTCACCGGAGGTAACACACAGACTCGCAGGTCCGCAGAGGTACCCCTGTAAAGGAGGCTCCCGCATACGATATCACTAATTAACTTAATATAAGCTAGTATACCACTATGCTGAAAAGGAAAAGGAAAGAAAAGAAAATTCTGAGTGGCGAGAGGCGTTGTGCCTCACGCGGGCATTACATATGATGCCCTGTCTTTGGGTGAGAAGTTGTAGACTCGCGCGGGCCGCCGTCACTGGATCCTTGCGGGAGGCAAGTGCCTCGCGCGGGCCTCTGTCACAGGAAAATGCTGCCACCGCAGAAACGAAGGGACAGAGAGGGCCAAAAAGGGCCACTCTGTATTCAGCCAAAAGTCCTGTAAAGAAAAGACCATCCTAGTGAAACTATAACTAAAATGTTGTGTGCTGTTTTACGTGAAGACGAGACGAGCAATTCCCGCAGGATTCCCAAGTCACCGTCTTATGTAGTTCCAAGATGCTGAATTAGTAGCTGCCGCTTTTATTTATACGAACCTTCTTCTATGCCTATCCTACCTTTTAGTTTTTAAAGATGCAAACTATTTTAGGCCGCAAGTGGCGGGAATCCTACCTAGCATTGGATACGGTGAGCATACATGTTACGTTACAAGACGTCCGAACTCGGTGAGGCTCCGGGTGCCTTGCTCCATAACCACAAGAAACATCACAGGATGATGGTTACCTTCTTACACAAGCAGATTATTCCAATTGACCTGTCGTTGCGGTGGGAATTAGAGAGACGAATATCTACCGCAAATGTCCTTCCCGCAAGGGCATGACCAATTCCAATATCATGCCCAGACAGGTGTACAGAATTCGGCGGAGATGCGCATCTCGTCCGTCACCACATCTTATGGAGCTAAGTGATTGACCTAACATCAGGTTTATATCCAAGTTGCCCAAATATGCACTGCGGTGCGGGAGATACATTTTAAAAGACATAAAGAGAAATGATAATAATAATAAAAATGTTTTCACAGTGCTTCCTACATTGGCAATGATACTAACTAACGAGTATCCTAAGATACAGGGGAGGGGTATGTAACACCGCACCTTGGCCATCACCGCTCGCACACCTCCAATAGTTTCCCAGCGTCAGATCAGTCCACGGTGCGGATAGGGACATCCAAACAAATTAGAAGCCATAAGGCTTAGTGGGACATGAAGAAAGACAACAACTTTATAAATATGGGGCCCTATAGGTATATTGGCCAATTAAACACTACCTTGCCGGTGTACGGGGCTAGATTACCGTAACGACCGGAAGAGAGACGAACTGTCTCCTAACGAAGAAATTGTCTCTAATCATATTAAACCTACCCTATTGAGCTGAATAGAAAGGTTTATTCGGTAGCATGCCGGGCTAAACAGAGTTAATAGCACGGACAACGACCTTAGTGAAACATGACGGTGGCTGGAAAAGGTGATGCATATCTAAATGTTGCTGTCTAGTATTCCCTAAATGCACTGCGGTCCTAAGTTTTCTATAAACATACAAAACATATCAACTGATGGCTGCTTGCCATATACCTAACTAACCAAATACAGAATGTGAATTGAATAGAACAGTAATAATATAGGTTGATAGACCTAATACGGTGCAGTTAGTAAAACACCTTACAGTAAACAAGGAAAAATATGAACAGTAATAATAAAGAACTTATAAATTGCGGTCCTAAGACTGGGAAGGTGCCTGTTAGTCATCGGTACATTTTACAGAGGAAAATACGGTAATTTAAGAATAATTAAACGAGTAACTATGAATAATTAACGATGTAATTAAAGATATATATCATGTATAGTTACTTGAATACCCATTAGCCATTTTTAGTTGCGGGCTACCATGTTACTGAAATTGAGACGTCACTAGAACCGTGACGTGAGTCGACACGTTGCCTGGAAGCTGGATGTTGTCTCCACATGCTGTTGCTCTGCAAGACAGAGATCCCGTATGTTGTTCCAGGACGGTAGCGGTACGATCTCAGGACAGTATAACACAGTTATAAGTAAAGTCTACTGAATAACTAGTAAGTTCTACACAATAATGCGGTAGATAAGAAAGTTCCCGTTATAATAACGGTGAGTTATAATGTTAAAATAACCCAGTAATAGAGAGGGTTATTGATACAGCCACGCGTTTTAACGAACTTAGTCGTTTTTACGACGAAATTCCTCCCGTATAGGCTTATACATTCTTATAGCTCTACCCAGGGGGCGTGCTTTATAGAACGAATCCTGGACGGAGGGCCCGTATCCAGCTTAGCTGGTACGGCTCGTACCTGACCGGTCGATCCGTGCTACACCCCCCCCCCCTCCTAGTTTGACATCTGTGGCAAACGATCACGCAACGCGGATCGCCGCAGAGACGCACGCTAGGCGGGAATTATAGACTTCCCGGGTAGACGCGTGGCCTGAGATGGGTAGTGACGCAATAGACGCGTGTTATGAGAGACAGAGCACATAGAAGTGCCGAAGAGGACAAGGGAGACATACGCTTAGTTTGATTTTTGACCTGGAATTATTTGTCCAGGTCTTTTCTTTTTTTGTGGTCATATCGTTGTACGTGCTTTTATTATTATTATTTTAAACAATGAT
Organism: Chaetoderma sp. LZ-2023a; assembly: GCA_034401795.1. Lineage (NCBI taxonomy): Eukaryota > Metazoa > Mollusca > Caudofoveata > Chaetodermatida > Chaetodermatidae > Chaetoderma > Chaetoderma sp. LZ-2023a. Next base: position 60,098,033 of record CM067365.1, read on the forward strand.
TGATAAAACAATAGCTCGCTTGGGTGTTCTTTGGGTGCGGATAATTATTATCTCGCAGAGAACACTCAAGCTCCAACGTATCATAATTAAGTTCTTATAAAATAATAAAATATATGAGCAAAGTTAAATATGAAAATATATATGAATAATACCCACAAACAAGTATTTGATTAATTACCTGCGCACTCGGGTAAATAAAGGGTACGCAAAATGTAAATAGGTTAAATATTTTTATACAATTGCGGCCCATTATACCGGGTCCGCTCGGCCAGCTCTCACTAATCCCATAGCCATGTTCTTGGATTGCCGAAATTTCCCTATCATGTGATGGCTGTCTGGAATTGTCTGTTGTTAGATTAGTTAAAGTTGTACGCGAAATCACAGTGGCGGTACTAACGTTCGTGGCAACACATGTGGCTGGTGATGGTGCGGTGGCTGTTGTTGATGTGGAGGCGGCTGCTGATGTGGCTGGCGTTGTGATGGCTGGTGACGGTGCGGTGATGGTGCCGATTGTTGCTCACGGAGGAGACAAAGCTGTGGTGGTAATATGGAGAAGCTTCCATGTCTTTGCGGCCTTCAGGAGACGACTAGTGGTGACACGTGGAACTGTGTTGATCTCCTGAGTGTAGGCGATTCTCCTCTTCCCCGAATACAGACAGTCAGGCGTCGTGCTCTTCCTGATTGCGGGATCCTGCGGTCGGTGATGCTGGGGCGATGTCGGGATGATGACAGTGGTGCTGCTGATGCCGGTGTCCGTTGCACGTTGGTCCCCTTCATCTATCATCAAATCACCTGGAGACAGTGACCGAGGGTAGTCCGTGTCTGGTGGTGACATGATTACCAGGATGGGATTGCCGATAGCTATGGCTGCTGGGAATGCTGGTGACCTGCGGTGTTGCTGACGACGGTGTACTGCTGATGATGCTGTGGCTGTGGTGATGGATGCTAGTGACTCGCGGTGTGCTGTTGCTGCCAGTCTAGATCGTGCGGGCGACGTTGGTGTCTGGCTTGCACTGGCTACTGAATGGGCTGCTGCTGATAATGGTGTGGTGATGGTGGCTAAATGCCCGAGAGCGTGACGTGCAATAGAGACGGTGGCGGTGGTGATGGAATGGTGCTTTGTAACAATGGCCTGACGTCGCGTGGTGTTCTTTGTTCCTCTGTCGGGAGGACTATAACTGGTAGTCTCTTTTCGAACTTATCTGCTAACTCTACCGAATCTTCACTTTCTTCTCCCGCGATTAAAGTCACTTTTGACACACGATGCTTGTATTTAATCGCGTGTGTCACACCGTAACGCATTTCAGAAAACAAGTACTGGCAACTGGCACAGAACGCGCACTGAAGCAAATGGTCCCAATTGACGTGCAGTTTTCTATCCGAATTTCGTGTGAAGGTGCGGTCACACTGTTGTCCGTCAAGTAGAAGAACGCCGCAGGAAAGCCTCTCTTCACGTACTGGTGATGTAGACTCTTCAGAGGCTGAGAGAGCCAAATCTTGCTCGAGAGACATGCTGCTCCCGCATAGTAACAGTGCGGGTTACCTAACCTATACTTAATAATCGACCACTTTATAATTAATACATTCCAAGCCTGATATATAATAATAAAGAAATAATAAGATTTAGCAGAACTTGGTTTGAGACACGAAAGTAGCCTAGTGCTGTGATCTTCCCTAGTGTCCAGTTGATCGGGAAGACGAAGTTTCAAAGCGCGTACCTCCTTTTTATACAGATTAGTGACGTCACAGGAGGGCGGATGACCACACCTGAAAGTTTGTGGGTGATTTGGTCACGCCCTATATGGACAGTTTTGACTCTTATTTTCCCGTAGTCACATAAATATTTCCTCCCGTATACAGGGAGTATTTTTAATTATAAGGAGATTGGCTGATAAACCCCATCTTCACTCTGCTTAAAATATAAGTTTCTGATCAACGTAAGGAACTACTTATTCCTGTGGAAGCTCACCTTTTAATTAGTGAATCGTTTTTTTCAGATTGGATGCTTATAAACTCGCTTCTTCTAATTTCAAGCTGGAGCGCCAGATGGGGTGTGTGGGAGCCCGGTGACGTCAGCGGTAATTACCCCCGACTCACCCTCGCCACTCCTCCATCACGTGGGGGTAGTCGCGTATTTGGGCGGCTCATTTGTTTAAAGTGCTTAATCCAATTTACTAGAAATAGTAGTAAAAGTTACGTGGCTCTTGGAAACACGTGGTTGATCGGAGACTTAGATGCTGTTTATGTCGATGGCCGAAATAATATTGCTGATGTATATTCTTTGTATATACGAGAAATGGAAAGATATGTTCTATGCCATGCGCTAATGATCTGTATACACGGTAGAGCAGTTGTGTTCTTAATGAAAAATATAACAGTAAAGCTGTAGGTAATTTGATGTGTGGTTTAAACAGGCCTATTCATGCGGTGCATCAAAGTTACTGACCCCGCCAAGATAGCTGTGGTTTCCGAGTGAGTGGGCTGCCAAGCATTCTCCTCGATGGGTAGAACTAGCCTCATCCCTACCTAGACCACACATATTAATATATATATATATATAATTACATTACAACTCGGAAATATGAGTGATCTTTTACAATTACAATGCCCTCGCATGGAGGTTGTGAATACAGTCAACCTGAGTGTCTGTGTTTCTGACATGTTGGTGATTTTGATTGATATGCGTGGCTGGTTATCTGTGGATTATACTTGTGCTGTGGTGAGAATGTGACATCTTTATTACCGCTGGGTGCAGGAGGAGTGCGGTGGTACAGTGTCAACTTTATCGAACCTGCTGGTATTTCGCTCTGTAATGGCCGAGCCCGCGAGCGGGAAGAGTTATTTTAGAGCGTGGATGACCTGAAGGATGCTGTCGTTACGTTGATCAATCCATTATCGAATTCAACTTCGTGACTGACGACACTGCGGGCATCTTGCTCTCTTAATAATATTGACTGTTATTACGTGTGAATTAAGTGTAGTATCGTTAGTTGTTTCTGTACGACGTGTCTGGGAGGGACTGGGGGAGTTGGTGGACGGTTCTCCCGTAGTAGTGCGTACTGTAGATGGCTGAGGTGCATTCCTTCTATCCACATAATCAGTTTTCCCGCAACCAGATAAGAAGGTGTGTGCGGGAGGAATGTTGGCTGGTGTTGTTGACAATAGTGAACTGTTGTAGGGAATTCTGGGCTGCTGTATGATGCTAATGTGTATGCATGGTTTGCGTATTCCAGTTTTCCACGTTGGTGAATGCCGAGTCAGTTGTTAATGTGGTGAGTCGGGTTTTGCGGGAGAGAATATTTCTCCTGCACCTTATGTGGAGGGATTTGTTGCAGATATTTTATCTCTAATGATGCTTAATTAAAACCGTTAGGTGCTGCTAAGCGGTGTTGTTGTCAGTGATGACTGTCTCCATTATGCTGAGTATAACCGAGTATGTGTGTGATGTGCACGCATTGATGAATTGACGTATCCAGTCATGACGGCAGGTGTGTTCGGTGTGCGACTGACGTTCTGTCTGCGGTGTGATGTCTTGACTGCTCACGTGGGAGTATGGCGGGCCCTATGGAGATGGTGGCCCTTGGATGGGGGATGTGGTCATCTCCCATTACACGATGGTTGGTGCCCTGTTGTAGTTTTTAGACAATGGGAAAATTCGAGCCGAGAGTCTGCTGAACAGGCTGCTTCCCTTCCCATCGCGGGGGCGGGGGTTATTGTTGGTCGGAGTGGTGCGGGAGGCCACCTCCTCTGTAACAGCAGTCTCTCTTATATCTGAAGATTGATGGTCAACAGACGACGAGTAGTGAAATGGACTGGGCCAGTGATGTCCGAACTTGGTGTATAGATGAGGGACGCCAGTTGGATCTGGGGCGGTGGTGCAGTGGTGGATAGGGGTACGGCTTGGTTGGTGATTGGTCCGGCGCTTTGGGGTCATGGTGAGGTACAACTTGTTGTATGGTTCTGCGGTTCTAGACACGCCAAGGCTTCATCCAGCCTCTTCACTTCCCTGCTATTCATCACATGTTCCACCCCACAGGAAGCATGGCTTGGGTGAACCTCAGCTTCCGCTTGTGGCAACTCTATAATGAGGGTATAGAATGAAGTGTGTGGGAGTGGGAAGAGGTCGGTGGAATGATCCTTCCATCCGGCCCCTTGGACAGTACAAACGAGAAGTTCTTCAAATACGACTTCCAAGATCGAGTAGACCCGTGCTGAGGAGGGAGACAGCTAATACCTATCTTGTCATCGTCCTCAGCGTTAGCTGCTTGTTCACCAGTGTTCTGGCTTGGTAGAAGACGGGCTGAACCGGCACTGTGGTGCTCTACGCTAATCGTGAGAATACTACTTTCCATAGAAATTTCTGGCTGGGTACTGGTGTCACGAGAAACGCCCAGCTCGAGCTCTGGTGCTGGGTCGTCACTGACTCACGGTTTAAGCCGATCGAAGTGGATGACTGAGGTCAGGCCATCTGAAGCACAGATACGGTAGGTCACGTCCGACGTCTTACCTACTACCACATAGGGGCCTTTCCATCAGTTTATTTGGCACGTTTGCAGATCGTCGTGAATCGTGTACCCAAACCATCCTTTCTGCTTCATATGGGTGTCCATGCACCCTCTGGTCGTGCCATATCTTTTGCCGCCTGTGTGCTGTGGATAAAGTTTCTCTCACCAACTCATGGGCCTGTTCTATCCACTGCTGCAAGAGTTAAACATAGAGAGCTGGGAATTTTTCTCTCCTGGTATCTTGGGCATAGCCAGATCCAGTGGTAAAGCTAATTCACAGCCTAACATTTACCGAGCAGGGGTGTAACCCGTGCTGGAATGTACTGAAGTGCGGTAAGCCATGAGTACATATGGGAGTCTAAGATCCCAATCTCTACAATCAAGGCATGTTTCTTTAGTAAGCATCTCCGCAAGAGTTCGATTGGACCTCTCCACCATCCCGTCACTGCAGGGGTGATATGTAGTCGTCCTTGTTTTGACGATGTGGAACAATTTGCAGAGCTCTGATATGAGCCAGCTCTTAAAATTACTTCCTTGATCAGAGTGCAGTTCATAGGGCATACCGAAACGGCAGAATACATTACTTGCCAAGACCTCTGCTACTGTGGGTGCCTCTTGGTCCGGCAAAGCAAATGCTTCTACCCACTTCGTAAAATAATCTTGTAATACGAAGATGTACTTGTTTCCATTATCCGTCGTATTCAAGGGTCCGAGCACAGCAATAGCCACTCGCTCCCACGGTGCACCAACTATCTTAATTTGTAAGGGTGCGTAGTGATGCTGGCCAACAGAATGCCTTTGGCATGGGATACATTTGGCAACCCATGCCTTCGCACTATCGCGAATCCTGACGCAGTGTAATCTTTGTTTGATGCATGTCACCATTCTTTCCATGGCTAGATGTCCGGCGTTATCATGTAGTCGTTGTATTATATCATTTCGATAACTTTACAGGATCACCAGATGGTTATTGATGTACAGAATGTTGTTGTTGCTATGACATTCTTCGTACCGCTGGTAGTAATAGTTGCCCATTGGGAATAGCAGTGTCACATATTCCTTGGGAAGACATACCCCCTCCTGGATCCACACGTATATGTCATGTTTGCGCATTTGTTGCTTGTTCGTGTGCGACTTTTTCCAGATTCCACTCTGGGCACCACAATTCAGTGAGCTCCGGAGATGGCTGTGTAGATTGTGTCCTGGTTTCAGCCCGTTCGTGTTCATCGCCTTGCCCGATTCTGCTGAGGGCATCGCCCTTCACTACACACCTTTTGGCCTTTCACGTCGCCCAGTGCCTCACGCAGGAATGCATCCCAGGCTAGGTGCCTTTCCTGTATATGTGTATGAGACTAAGGACTAACCCTATAAGAAGAATAATCAAGGCGTAGGACAGTTGGTCCAACATGAGACTCCGGCTCATAAAAACATGATCAGAGAACATAGCCCATGGGACACTAGTCTAACATGAGATCGAGAACCATGCACATGAAACATGATTGAGAGACATAGTCCACGATCTTTCATGTGATGCCCCTGTCACGCATATACCCTCCTGCTTTCCAAAGAATCACTTTTCATGTTCTCTGATCATGGGAGGCATGGCTCGCAACACGAATGCTTACCATGGCCTGACTGTACATTGTGCCATCTTGACCACACAGATGAACTGACATGACCAAGATGACCAGCCAGTGACCCAGTCGATAGCAATCACCATCTGAGCTCACGCTCAGGGGCAACCGACGGACGGATCCGTATCTATCTGCCAACAGTATCCGAACTTTGACCATTTTCCCCGGCCTTGCCTGCAGGGCCCCTCTAGCAGATCATAAAAATCCAAAAAGAATCTGCAGAGTTTAGCCATGGGTGAGGTGTGTCGCCTCCTACCATGCATGCCCGCTTAACGAGACAGAACCAAAAATCTTGGTAGCCTGAACAATACACCGCCTAGACGGTACCACAGTAGGATGTTAATTCATCCTTCATTAGGCACAGAGACCGTCAGTTTCTCCTCTGCACTATAATTGATATTTTACTTGCCCCCAGGACCTCACGGGCCGACTGCTGACTGTTCATGAAACTCATTCGAGGAGCCTATCCCTCTCTGGCTCCATTCAATTTGCCGGGACAGTGAACAACGTTAGAGTTATAGGCCTGCAGGGATTCCTGCCATTTCGCTAGCTTTCCCTCCAGATTGTTACGGTTTCTGAGCCAGCATAGTGAGGCATGGGCTGTATGGAGTGTAAATGGGCCGCCATACACAAAGTGTTTGTAATACTTGACGAAATGTACCGCCGCAAGTAGTTCCCACTTCGTGGTTGCGTATCTTTTCTCCATTGTATTTAATGTACGTGAACCATAACCCAACACCTGCTCCGTTCCATCCTCCGTGACCTGAGATAGAACCGCACTGATAGCGTAAGCCGATGCATCAGTGTCCAAGATGAAATCAAGGTTTGGATTAGGACGAGCGAGAATTGGGGTGGTTGTCAAGAGTTCCATCAACGCCCTGAAGGAACCTTCACGCTCACTCGTCCACTCAAATGGCCGATCCTTTTCGGTGATCTTGCAAAGGGGTGAAACAATCTCACTGAAATGATGGCTCTCAACCTCTCCACCATCCCGTCACTGCAGGGCTGATATGGAGCCATCCTTGTTTTGGATTAGCATGAGCGAGAATCGGGGCCGTCATCAAGAGTTCCTTCAACACCCTGAAGGAACCTTCACACTCACTCGTCCACTCGAATGGTCGATCCTTTTCGGTGATCTTGTAAAGGGGTGAAGCAATCTCACTGAATTGATGGCTCTGAATATGTCAAGAAAACTCCGAGTTTCTGTGATCGAAGAGGGCATTGTCCACTCTGCTACTGCCCTTGATTTTGACAGCTGACTAACCACTCCATCACCGGATATGACGTGTCCCAGAAACTCGACGCAGAGTGAATAGTACAGTATGGCAATAGTACTGGCATAAGCCGAGAAAACTCCGAGTTTCTGAGATTGAAGAGGGCGTTGGCCACCCTGCTATTGCCTTTGATTTTTATGGCTGACTAGCTACTCCATCACCGGATATGACGTGTCCCAGGAACTGGACGCTCTGTCTGAAGAGATGACATTTCTTTGGTTTGAGCTTTAAGTTGGCCGTGCGGAATCATGATAGCACGGTGTCCAAATTTGTTAGTGTTTGCTCAAATGTAGGACCAAAGACGATTATATCGTCAATGTAACATAGACAGATTTCCCATTGCAGGGTGGTTAATACCTGCTCAATGAGATGATCAAAAGTTCCAGGAGCATTGCACAAGCCGTAGGGTATCTTGTAGAATTGAAAAAGACCCTCTCTACATACGAATGCGTCCTTTCCCTGTCAGCCTCATCCGTCAATCAAGTGTACAAAACCACTTAGCTCCGGACAGGGATTCCAAGGCCTGATCCATCCTAGGAAGTGGATGAGCGCCCTAATGCTAAGATCATTAAGGCGGCGGTAGTCTATGCAAAACTGCAAGGTTCCATCCTGTTTGCCTGCTAGTACTATGGGGCTGGCCCCTGGAGATGCTGATGGTTCAATAATCCTGGTCCACATTATGTTGTTTACCTATTGTTAAGCTTCCGCTTCCTTATGGATGGGAAGACACCATACCGGTTGTCGTACTGGGCGATTATTTCCCTTGTCGATAGACTGTCGCACAAGATGAGTTTCTCCAAGATCCACGTCTCCTGATGAAAAACAATTGCGATATTTATATAGTAAATTCCGTATCTGTTGTTTTTGAGATTGCTGTAATCCTACTGTGGTATGTAAGTACAAATCATGAAGATGTTCCGGTATGTCATCAGTAGTTTCTGTAGGTGTGGTGGTGAGTGTTGGTGTTTCCAAAGAAATCACATCCATCAAATGGCCACAACGGACTCCAGGTTCAAGAGTGATAGGGTCCGCTGTGCCATTGAACACACGAAATGGTATGTGTTCTTTTTTGGTGGTGTCCATGATCATGCGGGTACTTGCGCATTGTGAAGTGATCATGTAATCGGGGTCGTTTCCAGCATGGCAATGTGTGTGTTGTTTCCTAACTGTGGTATGGTGGCCCATAGGATTTGTTCTTGTCCCGGCTCAATGGTGGCCGTACTTGAAAGTATCAATGCACACCTGTCGTATAATGACGACTCCGGTCCAAGAGGTATGCGTCGGCCCTGTATGTCGAGTTCTTGTTGATTGCAGTGTATAATGGCTTCGCTGGCACTAAGAAAATCAGATCCAAGAAGGGCGTCATTTTGAACAGAGGCGATGACAACTCGCTGTATGAATTGCATCTCCTCTATTTGTATAACAAGATTAACTACTCCAGCCATGGGTACAGCGGCTCCCGTAGCTGTCTGTAAAAAGATGTTTGCGGTTCTAAGGGGTGGTTTCTTATGAGGTGGGATGCTCTCATACAAGCGCTTGTTGAAAACGGTCATGGAAGCCCCAGTGTCAATGGTAGCATGGGTGGAAATACTGGTAAACAGACAGGCACACTTGTAGATGATTTTTTGGTGCACCATGGAAGGATTTACAATAATGCCATCTGTGAACACTTGAACCCTTTGGCCTTCCCAATGTGTTTCCCTGTCCCCGCCACGCCGGGCGGACGCCCAGTTCCGCACACAGGATGCAGCCTGGGCTAGGTACCTCTCCATATATGTCTGAGATAAAGACCTCTCCAAGTTATGAGAACATAATCCGGGACAGTCAAGGCGCACCCTGCCGACTCCCGACCCGAGCGGAGACAGTTGTACTGGTCGCCAATTAAGGTCGTCTTAGCGAGGGGCGTAGCCCGGTTGGACTGTACCATGGACGCGATTCCTGCTAGAGGTCATATTAGCTAAGGGCTCTGCGTAGATCACTCTTTGACATCATTTTAGCTAAGAGCCCCACATAGATCGTACTAGCCAGATCATCCACACCATAGGCACATGGGACCTCCGACCACTCCACCCATCCGGCAAGTGACACATTAAACCGTCTCACGCACATACCCTCCTGCTTCCCAAAGAAATACTTTTCATGTTCTCTGATTATAGGAGGCATGACTCGCAATACGAATGCTTGCCATGGCCTGATTTTACATTGAGCCATCTTGACCACTCATACCCTGAAACGGGTCGATGAACTGACATGATCAAGACGACTGGCGAGCGACCCAGTCAATAGCAATCACCGTCTGAGCTCACGCTCAGGGGCAACCAACGGTCTGATCCGTACCTATCTTCCAGCAGTATACAAACTTTTACCGTTTTCCCAGGCCTTGCCTGCAGGTCATCTCTAGCAAACACAGCAAACATCTAGTCTGCCAGTGATGTACATTGTGTGGACTATCATCCACAAATCCATGCATGTCCACTTACTGAGACATAATCCACTCAATCCTCAGCAGCCCGAGCATGGTAGGATATTAATTCATCCTTCGCTAGACATGGATGCCTTAAATATCTCCTCTGCACTATACCTCAATTTTAACATGTCCACGGACCCTTGCGATCCCACTGCCGCCTGTTACCTCCACCCTTGAAGGAACCTCTTGGTAGAGGTTGAGGAGCGGAATCATTCAGCTTTTATTTGGATGGCTTCCTTTAATGTTGCTGATGGCTGAGTGGGGAAAGGGCCAGTCCGTCGTCGCCACTGCTGTGTGTGATTTGGCGAAGACGGAGCTGGTGGTAGCAGTGGTTGTGGAGTTGTTGCCGTTTCTGTATGTGCAGTGTTCATGTAGACAGTGACGCAGATGAGATTATCGCAATCACGGATGAGAGCTACCTGAACGAGCCACTTCTTACAATGCATCATGGAATGCTTTGTTGATGCACAGAAGAAACAGTGACGTCGTTTACGTTTACGAATCCATGATGCAGAGTGAATAGTTTCCCCCGTACCGCTGCTGTCGGTGGATGCGGGAGATGATGCTGTGTAGGATGGTGTGTTGCATACCACCAAGGGACACTGAGAATTTGGTGTTTTGGTGGTGGGACGTGGTGCTTGCAGAAACGTTGTTTCAGCGGAGGTGCTACAACCTACCACAGCCGTTTTACACAGAAAAGAAGGTTTGCTATGTGCGGACATCGCGGGACCACTTTGTCCGTAAGATGGGGATAGCGGTGCTACTGATGGGGGAGTCATGGTAGGCATGGACACATATTAAGCCATGCGTATGGGTGTGCATGAAAATGCTGATGCCTGATGGTGATAGTTGGCCACCGGACGTTGTTGTACGGAGGCCGCAGTTGAGCCGGGTTGTAAGAACGGGCACCGAGGTGACTCTTCAATCGGTGCCGTTAAGAGTTTAATGGCTCGTCAGGCAGTGGTATTTTGCGGTCAGCGGTGGGTCTGGTAGGCGGAGGTCGGTTAGGGCACCAGTCCCTCCAATGTCCTGGCCGACCGCATCGGTAACAGGTGTTCGGTGGCGGTGTATTGTTGGTGGTGTTCGCTGTCCTAATGTGTGTGGTGGCGAAGTTGGTGCTGAGTGTAGTGACAAGATTGGTGAGTGCCGAGATCTGTTTGTTGATCTCATCTATCCTTTCGTGCATGTAGGGTCGATTGTTGTTGTTTTGCTGGTTACCATGGCCCGGGGCTCCGTTGTGGTCTCCTCTGTAGCCACGCCCCTTCCTCTAGGCGCGTGATTCTGGTTGGATTGGTTTGGGTGCGGTGTTTGCTGTTGTGTAGTTGTTTCTGTTGCAGATGTCATGGTGGGTGTTGCGCGGTTGTCAGATGATGTGGCGATGTTTGCACCATCTAGCTCATTGATCAGGTGTAATTTCTGGCAATTAGCTTTCTTCCGCTCCAAGAAGCTTTCGATTCATACCACGGTAGCCGTTAATTGGGATAAGCTACTCTGGTTAGCAAGAAATAGTTCTCCTTGAGAGTAGTATCACCACTTAATATATCGATGAACGTATCTAGGTGTAGGTGAGTGACGCCTTCAATATTGGTGCTAGGATATGCATGGATGACTAGTCTCCGGATGCGGCTTGCTAACTCCGGTAACGTCTCTCCCGTGCATCGACGCATTTTTTTCAACTGAAGACGAGTAGTTTCTCCTAGGGGGTGTTGCTGAATTCTTCTGATAATGCACATTCTAATTGTGTGTAGGTGGGGTGTAATCAGTCCCGAGGTCCTCAAGAAAATGAAGTCCTTTTCCTGAAAGGTTCGCAGCCAGATATTCCCCCATTTGCTGATCGTTCCACCAGTTTGTTCTACTAATAATTTCAAATTGAACTTTGTAGTTGGCCCAGTCATTCTACCCGCTAAATTCAGGGGGAAGAATGACCCGGCCAGTCCTACGGGAAGAACTGAGTGGTGCAAATCTGGGTGGTGGTGGTACTCGGGCGACTGATGAAAAGGCTGACGGTGGTCGACGTGCGGGTGATGATGGTGGTGTCGGTGTTTCCCGTCGGTGCCGCTGTTGATGATGAGGAGGCTGATTATAAGAAGAATTATAATAAGTATGTGGCCGCATGGTTAAATTTGCTGAGGCCCGCCCTGATGCTGGTCCATAAACCGGTATTGGCCAATGGAGTGAAGGCGGTGCAGTGTGAAGATAATGCAGTCGTTCTTCAAATTGCCGTTGCGGTGTTAGACATTCCTCATATGGTGGTGGTGCGGTGGGCTGATGGGTGCGGTGTGTGGCATGACTGATGTATCTGTGGAACGGAGGTGATGATTCTTCCCGTTGATGTCATGATGTTCTCTGAAAATAAGGTGGTACATTTAAAGGGGACAATGCGGGAGGTTGTATATTATAAGGATTATTATTATCCTGCCTCATATCACCTATTGATGACGGGGGTGAATGGTAGTGGTGAGAAGGATAGTAAGTTTGCCCATATACAGGTCTTTGTCGAGATCGTCCACGGTCTGGCGCTGATGGTGGTGGCCTATCGTGGATGTCTGAGAGTGTGCGAAATTCAGTTCCCACTTGTGAGGCATCGCAGAATGTCCCCTCACTATTAGGCGAGAACTGTTGTAGATGCGGTGCTGGTGATTCCGCACCACTGGAATTTTGGACATGGTCGGTGAGCACACGAGCGTTTTGTCCATCATATGAGGCTACTGAGGAAGTCTTCGCCGAATGGAGAAAGAGATTCTAGCTCGCTGTATGATGTGGGCGTGAGTTCACTGCGCAATGTTGTTGGTCTTCGAGCCACACATTGGGTGCCACTTGGAGACCGCCAAGTCACGTCGGGTCGTTCTGTGGCATACGCCATGCCACTTATGCACGACGAACGGTGGTGAAGGTTAGCGGTCTCTGGGTTACAGACCCTGTACGACGCTGACCAGCAGAACTCAATCATTCCGGTGGGGCCGTGTGACCATCGCTGCTAACATTAAAGTGTTAGCCTAGGAATCTGTGTCACCGGTATGCCTGTCCATAGCAATTTCGTGATCTATGGACTTTGAAAGGTGACCTAAAGTAACTAAAAGTAATTAAGTATCTTAAAACAAAACATATAAGTTTGTATGATACAGTGATATTTAAATAATACATAGCATAGAGACAGCCTGATAAACCTTTAAACGTGGAGTCACCGGAGGTACCACACAGACTCGCAGGTCCACAGAGGTACCCTTGTAAATGAGGCTCCCGCACACGATATCACTAATTAACTTAATATAAGCTAGTATACCTCAATGCTGAAAAGGAAAAGGAAAGAAAAGAAAATCCTGAGTGGCGAGAGGCGTTGTGCCTCACATGGGTATTACTTCCGATACTGTGTCTTTGGGCAAGAAGTAGTAGCCTCGCATGGGCCGCCGTCACTGGATCCTTGCGAGAGGCAAGTGTCTTGCGTGGGCCTCCGTCACAGGAAACTGCTGCCACCGCAGAAGCGGAGAGACAGAGAGGGCCAAAAAGGGCCATTCTGTATTCAACCAAAAGGGCTGTGCAGAAGAGACCATCCTAGTGAAACTATACTATTGCTGTTTTACGTGAAGACGAGACAAGCGATTCCCGCAGGATTGCCAAGTCACCGTCTTATGTAGTTCCAAGATGCTGAATTAGTAGGTGCCACTTTTATTTATGCGGGCCGTCTTCTATGCCTACCCTACCTTTTAGTGTTTAAAGACATGAACTATTTTAGGCTGCACGTGGTGGGAATCCTACCTAGCTTTGGATACAGTGAGCGTACATGTTACATTGCAAGACGTCCGAACTCGGTGAGGTTCCGGGTGCCTTGCTCCATAACCACATGCAACATCACAGGATGATGGTTACCTTCTTACACAAGCAGATTCTTCCAATTGACCTGTCGTTATGGTGGGGATTAGAGAGACGAATATCCACCGCAAATGTCCTTCCAGCAAGGGCATGACCAATTCCAACATCATGCCCAGACATGTGTACAGAATTCGGTGGAGATGCGCATCTCGTCCGTCACCACACCTTATGGAGCTAAGTGATTGACCTAACATGTTTATACCCAAGTTGCCTAAATATGCATTGCGGTGTGGGAGACACATCCTAAAAGACTAAAGAGAAATGATAATAATAATAATAATAATGTTTTCGCAGTGCTACCTACATTGGCAATGACACTACGAGTATCCTAAGATACAGGGAACATGTATGTAAAAAGCGCACCATAGCCAACATCCGCTCGGAAACCTCCAATAGTTTCCCAGGGTCGGATCAGTCCACGGTACGGATAGGGACATCCAAACAATTAAGAAGCCATAAGGCTGAGTGGAACATGAAAAAAGACAATAACTTTATAAATATGAGGCCCCATAGGTATATTGGCCAATTTAACACTGCCTTGCCAGTGTACGGGGCTAGATTACCGTAACGACCGAAAAAGAGGCATACACTATATGTCTCCTAATGAAGGAATTGTCTCTAATCATATTAAACCTATCCTATCGAGCTAAATAGAAAGGTTAATCGGTAGCATGCCGGGCTAAACAGAGTTAATAGCCTGGACAGCGACATTAGTGAAACATAACGGTGGCGGGAAAAGGTGATGCAAATATAAATGTTGCTGTCTAGTATTCCATAAATTCTATAGTATTCTATAAATAAACAAAACATATCAACTGATGGCTGCTTGCCATATACCTAACTAACCAAATACAGAACGGTGACAGTATGTGAATTGATTAGAACAGTAATAATATAGGTTGATAGACCTAATACGGTGCAGTTAGTAAAACACCTTACAGTAAACAAAGATAAATATGAACAGTAATAATAAAGAACTTATAAATTGCGGTCCTAAGACCGGGAAGGTGCCTGTTAGTCATCGGTACATTTTACAGAGGAAAATACGGTAATTTAAAGAATAATTAAATGAGTAACTAATGAATTATTAAAGATGTAATTAAAGATATATATCATGTATAGTTACTTGAATATCCAGTAGCCAGTTTTAGTTGCGGGCTACCATGTTACTGAAATTGAGACGTCACTAGAACCGTGACGTGAGTCGACAGATTGTCTGGAAGCTGGATGTTGTCTCCACATGCTGTTGCTCTGCAAGACCGAGATCCCGGATGTTATCCCAGGACGGTAGCGGTACGATAGGACAGAATAACACAGTTATAAGTAAAGTCTACTGAATAACTAGTAAGTTCTACACAATAATGCGGTAGATATGAAAATTTCCGTTATAACAACGGTGAGCTATAATGTTAAAATAACCCATTAACAGAGAGGGTTATTGATACAGTTGTAATTAAGATATACTTATTTAAGCTTAACGGTGCGGGGTGCGTCAAATAGCTCTTGTGGCACACCGAGCAAAGTTTCCTTGTCTGCGGTCAAAACGTTAAACTATCACACACGACATGCAGATCCGGTGAGTTACCCACCGAGGAACATCTCTGGCTCTACGTCATGTAGAATCACATAACTGGACCTTAAGGATCCACCGTTAAATAGTTCCTATTCAGTTATTAATTAAACAATTAATTCACGGTGCGGTGGCCTGAAAACTGTTGTGGTCCGAGCTGAACTGGAAGTTGTGATGTACCGAGATGATGCTGAATTCTGTCTTCGGTGCTCCAATTATTCAGTCAGGACCCCGTGCTTGGGCAGCTCATGACTGGTCGGTCCAGCCAATCAGCATGCTAGAAATCCGTGACGTATACACATCTATCTAAATATTATGATAGATATAGATGTGTAGATGACGTAGCACGTCACGTGTACGCAAATCACTGATATTTAGCTATATATATATAGTTACGGAAACGTTTTGAGAATAATTTAACGGAGAAAGACGGCGATAACGCAGCCATTTCTGAACCGATTTTAAAACGGTTTAAGAAGCCAATCGAATTCTGGTGTTGACTGATACCAGATTCAATGGAAACAAATTATTATTAAGAATTAAGAGGTGCCTAATCGGCGCCACCCGTTTTAACGAACTTAGTTGTTTTTACGACGAAATTCTTCCCGTATAGGCTTATACACGCTTATAGCTCTACCCAGGGGGCATGCTTTATGGAACGAATTCAGGACGGACGGCGCATACCAAGCGTAGCTGGTACGGCTCGTACCCAACCGGTCGATCCGTGCTACACCATTGAACATGACGTCATCATACAAGTCACAGAGTCGATAATGTAGCGCGATCGACCCAGTTTATTTGGGTATGGGACGGCCAGACGCGGGGCGTTCTAAGCTCGACCACCCCACCCCCACCCACCCACCCCTTCCTCTTTGGATAGGACGATAAGCGTAATAAAGCCATATAGGAGAGGCTCAGAATAAGTCCGTGAGATGGGCCACTGCGCATGCGCTTACATACACGAGTTAGTGTGTGGAGAGAATGGCATCTTATGAATTTTTCGGGTCTGTGTTCGTAATTTCTTGAACACAGGCCATCCTCACTTTTCTTGGTAGGCAGCATTAACAGAATCAAACGAGGATTCTAAAACTCTTTACAGAATTAAAATCGGTTCAGAAATGGCTGATATAGAGATTATGTATCCAATATTTTGAGCTCCCATCCAAATTAATAACGTCATAGCGAATACACTTGGCAGAGTGAAGGCCAGCAGATTGCTTGGTCGCGAAACCCTGCCTCGTTATGACGCATTCGCTGATTGGTTGAGATGTCCAGGCGTGATGTCACCAATTAGTATTAACGGAGCTCAGAAATTCACAATCATCAGACGTTTGGTGGTGTGACCGCCAGAGCATGCAGAGACGAAGAAGTACTGCTTACTGTAATATTTCCGGTAGTATGTAACCCAAACAGTGCCATTCGGTTTTGAGTTCTCGTCTCTGGAGCACATGGACCGCACCGCATTTTCCAAGTTTTTCTAAGCTCCCGGACGATATCACCAAGAGCAATATCTAAATAAAAAAGAAGGTTTCCCCCACTACCAACACGTCAGAGAGACCTTCTCTGCGGTGTGGCCTTTTGACCAGGATGTAACATCCAAAAACCGTATGTAGGACGGTGGTCTTTTCTGATATCTCGCCAGATCTGCCATACCCAGCGATAGGACAAAACTCCGGACATGTCTCGTGCTTATTATTGAAATTGTGACCGTAGTCCGGATAAGGGCATTGCTTTATGCACTGCCTGAGCTATGCTGTGCACATCGTCTTGCGCTCCGTAAAGACGTGCATGCATCAAATCAACTTTTCACCGTAGCCCTTCAGTAATATAAGGGGCATCTTCAAACCCGCAATAGTACGGATATCTCTCACGACCGCATAATTCCTAGAATGTGTTTTTACCTGACTATCTACTAGCCATCCACGTAAGTTCTTCTTCACCGTTCATGAGTACAAACACACCACCTTGTACCCCCCACCCCAGCATCAATTTTCCACTAGCCTCGCTGTTCATGTTCTCATTAGGGACGACTACTCTTTAGGAGACATTTGTGTAAAGCCTCTTTTCCGGTAGCTGCGGTTATACACCGCACACCGGCAAGTTTGTGTAAATTGGCCACCTACCATAGGGCCTCCTAAATTCATAATATAAGGGGTAGTTGTCTGTTCCTATGCTCCTTCGGCCTCATGGCCTCATGGCCTAATAATTGGCTGGATTTCATCCGCCACGTTGCTTAGAACTGACTTCAGAACTATTGGGGTTTCTGAGCAGTTAGAATCAAAGTGTCGATGACCGCATACACACCCTCTGTATCTTGATATACTTGATAGATTAGTCTTCATGCCAAAGGAGGATTACTACGAAAATATAATTATGTTAGCCTGACCCACCAGGGAATTCTTTGGACACTTTTCCTTAATCCGAAAACAGACAAACGTTCGCACCAGGGACTGGATCACACATGATCCGCTCTCGACATGTTAGTTGACGGATAAAGACACAGATCGCCATCTAACTCTACAGTGACTGGGTGTCCGCCCACGGATTTCCGCCCGCTCATTTCTAGCTATGCCCGCCCGTTTCTAGCTATGCCCGCCCATTTTTAGCTATGCCCGCCCATTTCTAGCAAAGCTCCTTCTACTCCTTAAGCGTTTTGGAATCGATTTGATACTTTGAAACATGAATTCCCAGAAATTAAATTCCACGGTATCGATGTAAGCTGTTGAATATTTGAAACTAATAGTTGCTGCTGCTTATGATAGCAACAGCTCCCGGTCAAATTAGTATCAAAATGTTTAATAAAACTTTGATTAAATTGTAAATTCATCAAAAGCCTAAAATGTGTATACTTTCGTCAATGACTTGGTTTTTGTGACGGAGCGATGCATACGTTATTTTGACTGCAACCTCTGCTAATCTGTAATATACTTGATTATGACGTCAGATAATGGATAAATCCAGTTTTAGTTATGCCCTGCCAATCTCTAGCTAAGCGGCACCCATGCTTTTTCTGTGTTGGGATCGATCGATCGCTGCACTCGCGGAATCACAATTTCCAAAAAGTATACAGGTAAGCTGTCGAACATTTTGAAAATATTTTGAGTGGACGCTGTTGCTGCCTTATCAAAATATTCAACAACATTTCTGTCTCGCCTGTGAAGCAGAAAGGGAGACATGGGGATCACTAACTCAGGCGGCGTCGTTGCCGACGGCGACGTCGTCGTACGTCATTTGTGCGATTTTGGTTAAGGTTGTTAAACTTATTTTTCAACACTGGCTCATCCGATCTCAATTGAAACCGTACAGAAGTGATTTATACTACACGGGGATGTGATCTACATAACAATAGATTTAATTTTAACTTGTTTCATGTATTTTGCCAGTGCACTTTTGATTAAGGTTTATCAATCAACTTATTTTCCGGCAATGGCTCATCCGATCTCAATGTAAGTTTACACAAGTGATCTATACTATACAGGGATGTGAGCTGCATAACAATAGACCTAACTTTGGGGTATTTTAACTATGTTTTCATGTTTTTGGACTTGGCCATTTTCATGTATTTTGACAGTGCACATTTGGTTATGGTTTTTTAATCAACTTATTTTTCAACAATGACTCATCCGATCTCACTGAAACTTTACAGAAGTGATATATCCGATACAGGGGTGTGATCTCCATAACAATAAATTTCAATTTGCGGAATTTTAATTATTTTTTCATGGTTTTGGACTTCAAACTTGTTTCATGTTTTTCTTGATAATGTTTTTATGAACCATTTTTCAACAACGGATATCAATACAATTTTACTGCAACGTTAAATGCGATGCAGGGGTACTATCCGCATCATAACCCATTTCATTTTGGGAAGTTTCTCCTGTTTTTTCACAGTTTCGGACTTTGCACTTTTTTCATGTTTTTTGTGTTGTAGTTTTTTTATGGACCATTCATTTTCAAAAATGGCTCACCAGATATCAACAAGATTTTACAGAAGAGTTATATACTATGCAAGAGTACAATCTGCATCATTACTCGTTTCATTTGGAAAGGAATTTCAAGATCAGACTATCCGCAATTTGGTAAACATTGTTCATGTTTGATTGGCTACACTTGTTTGTCGGTGCATTACTGAATATGTGTATTACAAACCATGCCATGTTTGCTTTGCCAATCAGCACTATCCATGCCTTTACAGGCTAAACATTGTGTACGCTTCACCGTTCTTGTTTTAAATAGTAACAACATATTATTCTTACAGCGTGTCCGACTATTAAGCCTTCAAGACGGACTAAATCAAGTCATTCACGCCGCAATTGATTATAGCGCCAGTCCACACGTCACGTAGTTGATTATGAAGGCAGGCGATTGATTAAGAAACTGGCTTCCTCCATTGACAGACAGATGGACACCTATATTAACGGTAGACAAATGACATGTTATGGAACACGTAATGCCACCATGCTCATCAATCATTCAATCAATCAATCAATCAATCAATCATATGCACATATATTCAGCTGATGAGATATCCTTATTTCTCATAGCGCACCAACACTACCATTTCTGAACTGTCAACATATATTATCGTCATGGAACATTTCCAAGTATAGGAGCCTTATTAAATGTGACACACTTCTCGTCTGCATATCATTATCTCAAAATGTAATGTATGTATGTGTATATGTATGTAGGTATTTCTATAGCGCTAATTCCGAAATTAATCGCTCAAGGGCGCTTTACAAAATTAAAATTTTAAGAAAAAAGATGCGTTTTTAGAAGAGACTTAAAAGGTTCAAGTTTATCACAGTTCCGAATGTGTGCCGGGAGGTTGTTCCAGAGTTTTGGGCCAGCTTTTGAAAAGGCTCGTTGTCCAGCCATTAAATTACCGGGCGGAACTACACACAACAGTTGCTCGCTTGATCGCAGGGATCTTGGTGCTATTCTCTTCGTTATCAACGAACAGAGGTATAGTGGTGCAAGTCCATGCAGGCATTTAAAGACTAGAAGTGCAATTTTGTAGTTGATTCGCTCTTTAACGGGTAGCCAGTGAAGCTGTTTAAGTACAGGGGTTATGTGGTCATGACGGTGAGAATGTGTTACTAGTCTGGCTGCTACGTTTTGTGCTCTCTGAAGTCTGTGTAGTTGTTCGTTGGTGATGCCAGCTAGCAGTGAGTTGCCGTAATCTAGTTTAGATGTGATGGTGGTATGGACAAGTGACCTAATTGCATCCCCGCTAAGTAATTTCCGTATTCTATTAATGTCTCTAAAGTTCCAAAATAGTGATTGACAAACTGATGTTATGTGCTTGTCCATTGACATCGCATCATCGAAGATTAGCCCGATGTTGCGAGCATTAGAATTAAATTTGATGTTATTCTGTCCAATTTGAAGTTGCTCGATGTCAATTTTTTACCTGAGTGGACGTGACGAAATCAGCAGGATTTCAGTCTTATTGTCGTTGAGCCGTAGGAGATTGTTGAGCATCCAGAGCTTCACCTTGCGAATGCTATGTTCTAAGATCTCACGAGCTTTTGTTTGATTGCTATGATGGAAGGCCAAATACAATTGGGTATCATCAGTAATCCTCGCATTGACACTCGATCGATTGTATTCCGATGATAAACGATGCGGAAAATTGGAAAAGGACCGTTCCACTTTATCCCCACTTCAAATGACAGCATAATCAACTACGTCACGTATAGAATGACGTCACAATCAATGACGGCATTATGACGTCATAGATGCCGTAGATAAGTACGTCACGAACGCATAGTTGAAGACAGAGTATGCGTTGTTGTACGAATTACATGTCTTTAGTATTTAATAAATATCATGTTGAATATTTTGAAACTAATTTGCCTATGGCAGCAACAGCACCCAGTTAAAGTAGTCAGGGTATTCGGGGATCGATCAATGCCAACACGGTGAATTGCGGGTGAAACTTAGATACTGGCGACAAGAGAGCAGCTTATCATTTCCGATACGTGTTTAGGATGCACGTATGATATGCCATGTGTCCAGCGTAATGCCTGCCACTAAGCAAACAGCACATTGTAGTTCTGTGACCTTATGTGAATTACAGACGTCTCCGTTACCGGGACATTTAGATCAACATAAAACTACCACTAATACGTGTAATGGTCGTTATTTGCTGAAGAACAATCACCATCATTATTACCGCCATCGCCAACATCATCATCACGATCACCACAGCCACCAGAACCATCACAACCAACAGCAACAACAAGAGCAGCACAATCAGAACCATAATCATAACCTCAAACTAAGACAACTACTAGCACCACCACCACTACCACCACCACCACCACCACAGTCACTACCACCACTACCACCGTCGCCGCCGCCGCCGCCGCCGCCGCCACAGCTACCACCACCGCCGCCACCACTCCATCAACGCCAGCACCACCACCACCACCACCACCACCACCACCACCACAGTCACTACCACCACTACCACCGTCGCCGCCGCCGCCGCCGCCGCCGCCGCCACAGCTACCACCACCGCCGCCACCACTCAATCAACGCCAGCACCACCACCACCGCCACCAGCAGCCGACTGTTGCGGATGGTGCTGTCGCTGCAATCCGCATCCATGCAATGGCTTAAAACTAATATGATACATTTACGTGCTGACATATGTATATTATTAGTATGGTGTGATGATATAACGATATAATGGTGTTATTATTATGATTTTATAATGATATCCTGATATCCTGATATTCTGATACAATGATATTCTGACATTCTGATATAATGATATTCTGATATAATGATATAATGGCAAACTGATATATTGATATATTGATATATTGATATATTGATATATTGATACATTGATACATTGATACATTGATATAATGATATAATGATATAATGATAGTACGGTAGCATGATAGAATGATTTAATGGTGGTAAAATGGCATACCGCTATAGCGATATAATGTCAAAATGTTATTATGCATTTTGATAATCTAATGACAGATTCGTGTTCTGAGAATGATAATATAATGGCATAACAGTATAATCTATTGTGATGATATGACAGAATCATATTATGATATAATGACATACTGACACAATGATACTTTGATTAAGATGCACTGATATATGTATATAATGATGTAATTATGTGATGCTAAAATAACAGAATGCTATAATGATATAAGGGTATAATGCTTATGTTATACTAATATATTGATAAAGTGATCTAATGATATAATGATGATATAAGGAATTTATGATATAATGTTATGCTCTTGCAATGTAGAATGGTGATTATAATCACATAAACATATGATGACATAATGTCATAATGTTAAAATATATTAATGATTATATATTGGCATAAAGTTAAACGGTATAATGATAACTTGAACTTGACTGACTCCTTTATTGCCAATGTAGAGACGAGAGACCACCCCCTCTCTCTCTCTCTCTCTCTTTCTCTCTCTCTCCTCCTATCACTCTCTCTCCCCCTCTCTCTCTCTCTATCTCTCTCTCTCCCTCTCTCTCTCTCTCTCTCTCTCTCTCTCTATCTGTCTCTCTGTCGCTGTCACTGTCGCTCTCTCTCTCTCTCCCTCTCTCTCTCTCTCTCTCCCTCCCTCTCTCTCTCTCTCTCTCTCTCTCTCTCTCTCTCCCTCTCTCTCTCTGTCTCTCGCTCGCTCGATAGCTCGCTCTCTCTCTCTCACTCTCTTTCTCTTCTATCTCGCTTCTCTTTCTTCGCTCCATACCGCTCGGTCTTTCTCTCCCTCGCCTTATCTCTCTCTCTCTCTCTCTCTCTCTCTCTCTCTCTCTCTCTCTCTCTCTCCCTCTCTCTCGCTCTCGCGCTCGCTCTCTCTATCTCTCTCTCCCGCCCTCCCTCCCTCCCCCTCTCTCTCTCTCCCCCTCTATCTCTACCCCTTCACTCGCTTTTTATCTGTCAACCCTCATCTCTCTCGCAACATCGGACAGGCAAATTAGTTTCAAAATCTTCAACATTATGTTTATTAGCTAAACATATAATTAGTACTTTTTGTGTCAGCCTAGATGTGATGTAGTTGATTATGACGTCATATGATTGACTAAGAACTAGATTCATTAATTCGAAGGTAATTTGTCTCATAATAGATTCATAACACACTCTTGTGCAATAACCCCAGATATTAAACATGTTATCTATATATATATATATATATATATATATATATATATATATATATATATATATATATATATATATATATATATATATATATATATATATATATATATATAACAGGAAATTTGCATGCTAGTAGTGCGAATTCAAAGTACATACATAGATCCCAACATGCGCAAAGTATGAGCGGAGCTTAGCTAGAAATTGGCGCGGCATAGCTAAAAGAATATGCATCCATTAACGTCTTTTGAATTTAAGTGGAAGTAATGATGCCCTATATGATACCATTATTCCACAGATGTGAAAACTCAGTCTGAAACCAAGTTCGTTTTTCAAGTATAAATTGAACCAATTAGTAGACTGGCCTATAGCGGGATGTGTGGTAATGAACTGGCATTGCACTTGTCATGAGATTGATTCCAAGAAGATATCGATGTGTTCTGCAGTTTTGAAAGAGCACACACTCCTGGCAGACCACATGTTTTGCACGGCAGGCACGGATTTCACATAAACTCTGTTATTTAGTGGAAATCAGAGCATGTCTGCATCTTTATATCTATACATGCGAGGGTTGCACTCGGTTGGTTGTTGGAAATCGGGAATTATACGCATTATACGTCTTATGGATGGGTGGTGGTGAGGTCAGTAACTGTGTTTCTGCCATTAGAATTACACAATATAAGGCATTTAGAATGTACACCATAGTTATAATGACCATTGTCCAGTTATTTTCCAGTTGCAGTTGCATGCTTTAGGGTGTCAGAGAACAAATGGTCAATGTAGGAAACCGTCTGACTGGGTGGTTAGTGGTCAAGAAACAAATCACAGGAGCTTAGTTAGTCACTAGTTGATTACCTGGAAAATTCACACGGTTTCACATGGGCTTCCACTAGAACCGTTTCATTTACTTTAAGTACCGCTTGGCTCATTTTAAGGGGGTCACTTTCACCGAGCCAATACCGGTACAATTTACTATTACATGACTATTGACTCAGATCGTGTGGATATAATGGATGACTCCTTTCATTTACTCAAGTATGTGCCGCCATAATCAAGTACTCAATGTCTCAATCTTAATTGACAGAAATACTCCGTCAGGAAGCTTGAATAATCATCAAGAGTAGCCTACGAATTGTATGACTGTTACTTTAAAACAAATTTATGTTAAATATTTTGAAACTAATTCTGTTGTTCGCTGTTGCTGCTATAGGCGTGATTCTGATTTCAATACAAGGGCGTCTTTCGGGTAAAATGGTCTTGCATCGACCTGAAAAAATGATATTAGATAAAATCGTAAACATGCTTAGCAAAAAGAAAATCGCTTCAGAATTTAAATACTAGACATTTTTATATAGAGTTAGCCACACGAACGCGGGCTTGTTTACGGTAATAATATATGAATGCAGACTATGAGTAGAGCTGCATATTGTACCTTTATACAGGTAATTCTAGAAATAACTGTTCCATTTCTTTGTCGTGGTAAACAGTTTCAGATTCTTTTCGCCTCAGGATAATGTCAACGACTATTAAAGTTACGTGTAGCTGCAATATTGTCTCATAGATAAATCCGCGATGGACCAATGGGTCATTGGCATTTAGCTGTTGCGTTTCGTTTCATCTAACCGTATACAAATTCGCATCAAGTTAATTTGCTGCCATCGTAATTTAAACTGACATGTATTCTTGTGATCAGTAATGGCATATTCGATCGTAATTCAAACTGACATGTATTATTGTGACCAGTAATGGCATATTCGTCTCTCTCAAATTAATATATTTCAAGCATGCAATCAATTTCAAGTGATTACAAGCACTCATCATCATCGTCTGGTTTAAATATACCTCTTTATTACCCCTCAGTAATGTCACATGACCATATGCTGTTATTTGATTGGCTAAGATCAGTGATGTATGCTCTGGTCTTTTTCTCACGCGAGGCCAATACTACGCAGTATCCCCCGCCCACCCACACCCCGTGAAAATCGTGGTTCAGTCTTAATGCGCAGATTAACCAGATTAAGTATGACGTAACAATAGCCAATGACGAAGGTCATGACGTCATAACTGTTGATGCATTCTGAAAATGAAGTCATAAATGTTGAAAATTGGCAATGTTTAAGTTAAGATAAAATATCTCTCTCCCTCACCCTATACCCCCCCTCTCTCTCTCTCTCTCTCCCCCCCTCTCTCTCTCTCTCTCTCTCTCCACATTTCTTCTATATGAGAATTGCCTAAAGTTGGATATATAGCTGTGGTGACACGATGCAGCACATATGCTTGGGATCATCAATGTGGAATAGTTGCAACATGCAGAGGTTTTTAATTAGAGATTATCCGTTAGCTGTGCATTTTCCTAGATGCTTAAGAGTCTGACAATCGAATTAGGACTAATCCTGGACATTTGCTTCCGCTGTCGGATGGCAGTATAGTAAACTGACCGTGATCCCATGCGTTTAATAGTCTGGATCGCATAAATAAAACACAGTATGCTAATGTATGACCACAAGTAAAACGACAAAATTACAGTCTGCATTAATATTAGTGCAGCCTTAGAGTCGGGATCTCGATCTACACGCAAGTACAAGTTAGTAAGGTCACACCATATGAACCATTACGCCAATTAACTCTTGCCATTATTATGTTAGAAATATACATAACACAAGTCAAAACTCATGCATGTCATGCACATGAGAAATGTGGTTACTAAGCCTCGCTACATCTGTATATCTATCTGGATGTATATTGCGACCATATGCATTATTATGTATATTAATACTACTTGTTGCCGAGACGAATGTGTGGGCTGAATGCAGTGTGATCTTAAATAGACAGAGATCCAAAAACAATTCATGGTCATGTGACGTTAGCCATAGGGCTTTCAAAGAAACACACAGTTTCCAAGAAAGCATCAACCTGCCTTCATTGAAACTAGCCCTAGACGATTCATAGTCATTTCAATTTATTTCGCGAGATTGGGTTGCAGATACCGTCAGCCTATTGCCAAATTGAGATCAGTATCAATACGTAACAGATGTGACTTTAAGCCACTTTATGCAGAAATCACAGATTCGAGTGAGTGATTCTGACATGTTAACATAATCTCAGAATGCTAATACATTCAAGCCGGACTTCCTACGGCAGCCAGAAATAATTACGAGTCATTGGTCAATGTCAGTCAAGGCCATAGCAAATGTTCATTGTAACGCTCTATGATGCTGCTTGTATAGGGTATTCATTATCTTCTTTGTTGTGGTTATGTAATGCCTATCTGTCATATATATGGGGGTGTATATATGTTCTCTCAAAGCGTCACGCGGAAAAACTGGTGCGCATTTTACGGTCGATATGCAGTCGATATGCACTACAGTCAAAGACTATGCGAGGTACACGCGTTTGTGATTTTAAATCGCTATGTGATACTGTCGAAGACTATGCAATCCAGATGCTTCAGTGGATCGTATTATGTGATTTATGAATAACATATCCTCGACCCATGAGTAGCTATGGCATGGTGTGCTAGAAAAGTGTACAATCAATACACAGGATACAATGTTTCCAAAACAAAACAAAAAAGAATCATGTTAGCTAGCAAAATTTTGAACACGATGTGAGAAATATTCTGTTGACTATTTTGAGCACAACTCGATTGGAAGACATTGCTTCCGTCAATTATGTTCAAAACAGTCGTTGGTCCCATTTATTTCGCTTTTGAAACAATTAAATTATTTTTGACCGGTACTGTAGCCAGAAAGACAGCAACTTTCAGAGAGGATAGGGTGAATGGCTGAGATTACATGATGGTAATGCTAGTTATCAAAGACAAACATCCATTCTTGAAGGATGCAGATTTCAGTTTGGACTCGTTATGCTCATTATCTACGACAAACAAGACAAACGAAGCCATACATATTCACAGGAAAGATTACTGCTCAATGGTAAAATTTGTGATTGATGTTGCATAGGTGTGACGGAGATGTTGCTCTGAAATTATTGGCCCCTACCCGATGCAACGCAACAGTTCAATAACGAATGAATTTCATATTTAAAACTTATCTTATCACTTGTGATTACTCTGACTAGTGAGACGCCGTGAATCATGCTGACTCAAAGGACGACACCAACAACAGATGACATAAGACTAGATCTGGCTCCAGATTCAGGTTTTGTCAAGCAGCAACAATCAGCACTCAAACAATGTTTATAATGCATCTTTCCTGTATGATCTCGCCGTTCTAAATGGGATGATTGAGTTTCAGAGAACAAATGGTCAATGTAAGGAGCAGTCTGACTAAATGCCTAGTGGGCGTGAAACAAACCGCATGTGCTTAGTCACTGGCACGAGTCGATTACCTCGGAAATCCACGCCATTTCACATTGGCTTCTGATAAGATCAATTTCATTAAGTTTTGTCACATATTGGTTCATTTTGAGGGGTTACTTTCGTCTATCCAATACCAATACATTTTCCAATACCTGACTATTAACCATGATTGTGCACAGATATTGGATGAATCCCATCTGTCACTCAATTAATTACCTAATCAACTACGTCACATGTAGCCTAGGGTCACAATCATAATTAACAGAAATATTCCGTCGAGAAGATGGAATAGTCATCAAGAGAACGAATTGTATGACTTTTACTATCTAATAAACATTATGTTGAAGGGTTTGAAACTAATTTGGATGTGCACTGTTGCTGCTATCAGATTGATTCCAATATAAGAACTATTTCGGGTAAAATGAGATGCATAGACGTGACAAGAAAATCATAAACAAGCCTACCTCCAAAGAAAAACGTTTCATCATGTAAACATTAGACCTTTTTGTTTATAGACCTTGGATCTAGCTACAAGAACGTGGATTTATTTACGTTAATAGCATATGAATACACACTATGATTAGCGCTAAACGTTGTACCTTTAAAGAGAGATTTCTAGAAATAACCTAACATGTTCGATTCTTTTGTCATGGTAAACAGTTTCAGATTCTTTTCGCCTCAGGATAATGCCAACGACTATAAAAGTTGCGTGTCGCTCCAAATTTGCCTGTACAGATAAATCTGCGATGGATCAATAGGATCGTTGACATTTAGCGGTGGCCTCCCGTTGTATCCAACAGTATACAATTTCGCATCCAGTTAATTCTCTGTCATCGCCTTTCTAACCGCCATATATTATTGGAACCGGTAACAGCGTATTCTATTCAATAGATTTTAAGCACGCCAGCAATGTCAAATGATTACAAGCGCTCGTCTCATTCGTCTGGTTTAAATATACCTCTGTATTTACCCGTATATATGTATGATGACCTAATTCGCAAAACCGTCTACGGTGTTGAATATTATAAAAAGCCCACCCACACTTTGTAGAACATTTTGAAACTAATTATTTTGGAAACTGTTGCTGGCTATGGGAAATTATTATTTTAAATACTCAATAGATTACTCAATGCTTTACAATTCTGGGACCCCGTGGGGCACAGGGTTAATCTTAGGTATCAAACGCATGCATTCTAATTGCTTTAAAATACTCAAAGGCCTGATTCGGATATCATGAATAGTTTTTTCGCATGTATGGATGAATTGATTAATAGATTATATACATATTCTAATATCAAATGCAACACTCTACAAGTTGTGTAACACAGATACACTATTTTTAAAATATATTTAATTTCATAGACTGCCCTCCACCCTCATCCCGTCTCCCTTTAAGCGGCATACGACACCTACCTCCGTCAACATCAGCACATTAGGAAGCAACAGGCAACCCATACATCTCTAGCAACAAACATAATTTTGTATTATTTCAGTTATACCTTATATTTTGAGCAGCCCTTCTGGTAAGCAACGCAACCCAACTGGGAAGCACCTCTCATAGTGAGTCGTGGCTCAAATACACATAGGTGTGAGCGGCCAATAAACAAGACCAACAACATGTACAAGGTGGGTGGAGCTTAGCTAGAAATGGGCGGGCTATAGCTAGAAATGGATCCATCTATTAAGCTGTCATCAATATGTTAGGGATGTTACTTCACCAGTGTTAATACCTCTGCATCAAGGCAAGCTTAGGATGGATTTATAGATAATTTGAACCGAATTATAGCCTACTAAGCAATGTGTCATACCCCATGCCACGAAAATATCATCAGCACCATCATCATCATCGTCAGCATGCGCATCAGCACCAGCATCAGTATCATTTTCATCATCATAAGCACAACCATCATCACCACCACCACCACGACAACGACAACCACCACCACCACCACCACCACCACCACCACCACCACCACCAACAACAACAACAACAACAACAACAACAACAACACATCATCACATCACCATCATCATCATCATCATCATCATCATCATCATCATCATCAGAACAAACATTCCTTTGAATATTTTGAAATTAATTTGACTGTACGTTGTTGCTGTCATAGGCAGCAACGGCACCCATTCAAAGTTAGTTTCAAATTATTTAATAGCTTGCCTGCATAATTTTCCGGAAATCGAGATTCAGAGAGTGAGTGGATCGATTGATCCGAACACGGGCAAAGCTCAAGTGACACCTAGCTAGGGATGGGAGGGGCACTGGGGGCGGGGCGAGGGCCGGAGATGGGGGTGCGGGGGGGGGGGGGTGGGTGGTAGAGCTGAAACAGGACTCCTCCATTTAAACAAAATTCTGTCGAATTTCTTGAAACAAATTGGACTGGAAGCTGTCCAGGGCCGAATTAAGGGTTTCCTAGGCCCTATGCACATGCTAGCCAAACGTTGATCTAGTGCTATAGCCACAACTAGACACTAGGGGTGGGTGGGGTTGGGGTCTGAAGAAAATGTTGAAATCTGAGTACTGTCGGACGGCCTCGCCTGTACGTCTGGTGATAGATAGGGGTTAGCAGTCAATGTATTGACTTTTTTCACTGGTTAAGAATGGAGGAATCCAGTTTTAGTTATAACCCGCTCATTTCTACCCAAGTCCCACTCACGCTTTGCCCGTGGTGGAATCAATCGATCTATGACCTCGCTGAATCTCAATTTCCAGAAAACTATACAAGCAGGAACAGCTCCTAGTCAAATTAGTTTCAAAATCTTCAACATAGTGTGTATATAACGAACTAAATCATTCATGACGTAGCTGATTATGACGTCAGCCTGCATGTGACGTTGTTGTTTATGAATTCATATGATTGGTCGTTAAACTGGACTCCTCTTTTCACGGTTGAAATTGTATAAGACGATCCCAACACGCGCACACCGAGGGCGGAGCCTTGCTTTAAATGAGTGGGCCATATGTAGAATTTCGATCCCTGTATTGATACGATGGGGGTATATGGCTCGCTTTGACTATACAGAGCAGAGCGCGCGCTTCAGGTTAATGTCCTATGATGTTGTTGCAAAAATATGTTTATTCAACATTACTGGCTTGTTGTTAGCTTTGTATCACCTCCTATGCTTATGCATTTGTCAAACTTAATAAAGATGCACTTTCACACCAGAATTGTATACTTTTGGAGGTCATGTGATCATCAATAAAATGAACCCAAAGACAACGTAACATATGTTAAGACTTATTTCGTTTCATTACATATAGGCACACAATTTAAGCCTCGAAACGTATACAATTTTAACAATTTTATTTCATAAACTGGGAACCGTACTAGAGGTACGCGTAGCGCAATAACATTGCTCTCATGCGCTCAAACACACCAGATCAGAGAAATAAGCCACTCTTAAGTGATCAAACAACTTAAAGAGTCACGATATCGACTGTAGTACAGGGGCGGGGGGGGGGATTGACGTTGGAAACCGCTTTGTCTGTATTACAGGGGTGTGGGGGGGGGCGTTGAAAACCGCTTGTATCGACATTCAAATGCCTGTCTGCGAGAATGGGCTGAATGCGAGTGTAAAGATAGAATAGCAATTCATTGGCATCGCACTTTAGCCATCGAGCTTTCAAATACGACACATATTCACATAAGCCTCGACATGCCTTCACTGAAAATAGACCTAGGCAATTGATTGCCAAAATATGTTATTTCATGACATTGGTTATCAGATACAATCACTCAATTATTATATGGATATGGGAATCAATGCATAACAAACAAAAACTTTTAAGCCACGTTATTTCTCGCCAATCTCTGCAAACGATCTGCGCGTGGGGTAATCCATTTATATACTTTGAACCCTGCATTCCTAGAATCCCTTTTTCAACGTAGCAATAGAGGCACGCTGTTGAGTATCTTGAAACTAATTTGCAGACTAATTTTTAACTGATTGCGATAAAAAAAACATAATCAGAATGAAAATACACCCAAACCTGACGCAGCCCGGCAGCCTAGGGACAGCAAACACAAAGATGAGCAGACAGACATACAGACAGACAGACAGACGGACGGACGGACGGACGGACGGGCGGACGCACGGACGGACGGACGGACCGAGCAACCGACCGACCGATCGGCAGGCAGGCAGGCAGGCAGGCAGGCAGGCAGGCAGGCAGGCAGGCAGTCAGACAGGCAGGCAGGCAGGCAGGCAGGCAGGCAGGCAGGCAGGCAGGCAGGCAGGCAGGCAGGCAGCATGACAGACAGACAGACAGACAGACAGACAGACAGACAGACAGACAGACAGACAGGCAGGCAGACAGACAGACAGACAGACAGACAGACAGACAGACAGACAGACAGACAGACAGGCAGGCAGGCAGGCAGGCAGGCAGGCAGGCAGACAGGCAGGCAGGCAGGCAGGCAGGCAAGCAGGCAGGCAGGCAGGCAGACAGACAGACAGACATACAGACAGACAGACAGACAGACAGACAGACTAATCGATATATTGGCGGAATTTTATATTTTTGCCAATAATAAGGTAATAATAGTAATTGCAACCAGCCAAAAACCGTGTTCTGATATAAATTAACCCTTTAATCATCAGGAATTTTCAATAAAATTAAATTTTTACAGGGCAAGTGAAGAATTCATAAATTTCCGTCTGATATTTACAAAAAACACCCACGCAGATGGCGTTTGGTCATGCATCCCATCAATCAATGGGTTAACGCCCAAGAAAAAAAGCATTGTTGGAAAATTTAACGCTGGAATTACTGGTTTTGTTATCGGTCCAGTTATTCCAGTGACGAATTGTAAATTATATATTATTCACTTGTCCTGTAAATGGGCATTATATAAGAGCAATGCAGATGCCGCATGTTGCTGTGAGTTGACCGTTGAATGGGTAAGTTGACACAAGAGGAGTTAATAAACTCGTTGACAATCCATGGATCATCGTTTGTATTACTCCCAAAAAGTCATTAAACAAATTAAAGAACTTGGAATAAGCGATCACCTCGCTGTAGTGATCATTCGTTAGGTTCCAAAAGGTTCCCCTTGTAGACAGGTTCGAGATGCTTTGTGTTATTTATCTCTAAGCTTATTCATTCAAACTCCTAAGAGACGTACTGTGAAATGTGACATTTCTGAACTTTAATAAAATAATACTTTCTCTGACAGGCCTACAGTAGCAACACCTTTCAATATCATTTTTTTTTAAATTAATCATCCAGATTTTTTCGCTGACAAATTTAATAAGATTGGTAAATCTTTTTTTAAATGGTCATTCGGGGACTGAGGTGTGCACGTGTTGTGCCATTATCCCCTCTATCTGTCTCAATGCACGCTAATCGCCAGGTAAAACAACCTTAGTCATCATTTAAAGATAATACCAACAAAGCTTACAGGAATATCTCAATAAAGCCATATGGAGTTTTACGTCACGGAATATATCAAGAAGCTAGGAGATTAAAACTTTGAAACAACACTTCCCAGAATCTTACTTTCAAGGTAGCTATTAGGATAACCTGTTGAATATTTTGAAAGTAATTTGAATGGAAACTATTTTTTGTCATAGGAAACAACAGCTCACAGTCAAATTATTTCAAAATACTTTAGGTGTGTTTACCTTTCAGGTTCAGCAGACTATCGACAACTTAACAATCGTCTATAGGGCCACATTTACAACAGGATGATTGAAATTAAAATTGTTATGATTGGTTTATTTTAAATGCTTACATTGTGTACATAAATTTCAGACATACAAACAGACGGCCAAATTGATGGATGGATGGATGGATGGATGGACGCCCAGGTGGATGGATGGATGGATGGGCGGACACACAGACGAATGCTGGATATAAGGATGGATGGCTGGTTGGTAAGATGGATGGACTGACTGATAGATGGACGAACATATGGACGGACAGATGGACAGACGAATGGATGGATGGATGGATGGATGGATGGATTGATGGATGATGGATGATGGATGATGGATGATGGATGGATGGATGGATGGATGGATGGATGGATGATGGCTGGCTGGCTGGCTGGCTGGCTGGCTGGCTGGCTGGCTGGCTGGCTGGCTGGCTGGCTGGATGGATGGATGGGTGGACAGACGGATGGACGAATGGTGGGTTGGGAAGGCGGTCCAGCGAATAATTGCTATCAAATGTAATCTCCAAAGGAACAATGATTCCTAAAATAGCGCAATCAGATTTGCTAGTAAATATCAAAACCTTTTCGATGACAAGATGATGTTGATTCATAATATTGCCCATATTGCCCATCTTACCTTTCATCAGCCGTTGTTAGATTTTAATAACTTTCCCGTTCAAAACCAATTCATCTATTCTGGTAAGACAATTATTTATCCAGCTTGTAAATCCAGGTGCATTTAGTCAAAATTAGTATAAGGTGTATATGATTGTATAAGCGAGTTATTAAATCTGGTATCTTTCATCCATCATGCATATCAATTTCAGATCACTGGGCACAGACGCGCACACACGATCCTGCATCAATGATGAATGGTCCAGGAAATTGGTCATTTGCGGTGACAGGTTGAAAATTAGAGATGACGTCAAAAGTAAAGATAATATGTTCAGGAAAATGTTTCAAGCAAAGACTAGAATACACACAAGAGTGACTATCAAAGATGAAACAGGTTAATGCTCCACTATCAATCACCCATGTCAAGAGCTAGTTTGCTCTCTCTCCCTCTGTCCCCAAACACCACCCGCTCAGTCTGTTAGAAACGGTTGCATTGGCCGATTTGTTGGCAAACTTCATCAGAGTAAATGCTCTGCTATCGCAAGTTCATTACGGTGGTTGCATGTAACACGTGAAACACAACCATTGCCAGCCAGTCGTGTGTGGAATCGATTAGTGGAAGTGAACCCTATTTTGACAACCTAACCCTATTGTTGCCATATACCTGCCAACCGGTATCTGCATGTAACACGTGAAACACAACCATTGCCAGTCAATCGTGTGTGGAATCGACTAGTGGAAGTGAACCCTATTTTGTCAACCTAACCCTATTGTTGCCATATACCTGCCAAAACGGTATCTGCAATGGTCTAAGGGAACGTCCATTTGCTGGCATGGAGAGGGCCATTTTGGAAGTTTACCACTGAAATGAGTTGCTAGGTAACTGAGCCGGTCATTCCTGTGGTTGATTTTTGTAATAGCTTTTCACTCGGCCTGCAAATGTAAACTGACTAAGCAAAAAACTTCATGACCATTAACCATTTCATGGTCACGCCGAATAAAAACCGCTTTCGTCGAGGTCTTGAACAATGTTCATTCGCAATGGAACAGACAACTATCTTTGCAGATTCAAGGGCAACAAACTTAACATTCTTGAAAATTCTTGACTATATAAGAGTTGACTGATAGATTAAGTGCAAGGACGATAATGATGATGATAATGATGGTGATAGTGGTGTGGACAAGGATAATCATATTAATAATATATTTTTATTTATTCGCCATTTGTATATATATAGCACTCCTTTTTCTACATGTGCCACGTTATAGCCTGGGTGCAAATAAATAAAATGTAAATGTAAACTGGACTTGTACTTGCTAGAAATACACCTCCAGCTATAACTCATCTTGGGTTAACTCAACGCTAGAATGATCATGTCCGACAAAAATGGTATCTGCAATAGTTTTGGAGAGAGTTCATTGCAGGCTAAGTGAAGACTATTTTACCACTTGAATGACTGGCTCAACTAACTGAGCCAATCATTGTTGCAGTGGTATACTTTATAAAGTAGACACGTCCTGGTCTGAAAATGTACACTGACTAAGCAGAAATCTTGATTTTTTCAACAGCATTATACCTGCAGTCGTCCATTTGCAGGAAAATGGAAAGCTTTTTTTTTTATTCCACTGGTAGATTTACCAAAAATAGTCAATAGATGGCTTGCAAATGAACATTCGCTGAACAGAAATTTCAGATTTTCTTAAAATATGTTGACCAACAAAGGGCCAGTTGATATAAATAGCATCTTGAGAGCTTCGAGACGCCCTTGACACACGAGGTATTAGCCCTTGCATTCATACGAAGTATGCATGAAATACTCAATTTACAGAATGTTGCTTTATATTTTGGAAAAAATCAGGATTGTTTGTAGTTGCAATCTCTGGCATGCAACAGCGGTTACACTCAATTTAGGTTTAACATATTCCACACCATATCAGTATGTGTGTCTTGGTGTTGACTTTCGGGTGAGTTTTGCTAGCTAGAATTGACATAGAGTCTTCTGTCAAACCTGCTTGATATACCGTGCATAGCTTCTGATGACACATGACTAGTGTTGTTTATTCTTTCAATTCAATCTCAATTCAATTCAAATATGTTTTATTTTATAGTAGCATTTCACATTTGTATTACAAAGGACAGGTAGTGCAACAAAGGCAAAGCCTATGTGTCGATGGGCCCCTAACATATATATACACAAAGAAACATTACAACATTAAATTACTGTATATATTACAAATAACAATATTACAACACTACACGTAATGCACACAAAACATAACTAATTAAGTAACTAGTAGTTAATTATAATAATATAAGAAGATATATATATATATAATAAAATAATAATACAAAAAAAAATAAAATAAATAAATAATAATAATAATAATAATAATAATAATAATAAAATATCACGTACTGGATTACTGTCTTTAAGCTCGATGAACGTTCATCGAGCTTAAAGACAGTAATCCAGTGTGTGATATACTTTCTTTTTTCTTTCTTTTTTATTATTATTATTTTATTGTTATTGATACTAATATAGGGTATGATGGTCCATGATGTATGATGAGCCATGGTGGTATTGTTATAGAAGTTTCTGAGGACGGAGTATAGTTGGAGCTTTCCTATATCTTCAAGTTTTAATAGTTTTTCTGTTTTAAAAACATTTTGACCCGCTGTCGGTTGAGAAAATATCTTTATAGCATTTTTCTGAAGTGTTTTAATTTTTTTAGCTTTGATGAGTAATGGTTAGACCAAATAGTGTTGCAATATGTGATTTACGGTATAGCATTTTCATAAGGTGTTTTGGTAAGTAGCTTTTTAGTCGACGCATAGTACCAATGTTCTTAGCAACCTTTGACGTTACAATTTGTATATGTTTCTCCCATGTGAGTTTCTTGTCCAAATAAACACCTAAGAATTTTGCAAATTGTGCCTCACATATTTCTTGATTATCTACATAAATTTTAGGGAGATTAGTACTTTTTTGAATAAAATGTAATTTGTTTTTGCTACATTGAGTGATAATTTGTTAGCCTTAAACCAATGAATTACTTTTTCTATTTCTTCATTTATGTTTTTGTATAAAATATCAATGTTTTATGGCTGCAAAAAGCATTGGTATCGTCTGAAAAGAGAATTAATGACAAGTGTTTGCAAACATTTGGTAGGACGTTCATATAGAATAAGAACAACAGCGGGCCAAGAATTGAACCCTGAGGAACACCACAGACTATTTCTCCACTCTTAGAGAGGACTCTATTATACTGGACATATTGTGTTCTACTGGATAGGTAGCCTTTTATCCAGTCCAGTGCAATGCCTCGTATTCCGTAGTTTGAGAGTTTTTCTATTAAAATCGTATGGTCTATTGTAATCGAATGCTTTAGATAAATCTATAAATATTTCAATAATATGGTCTTTTGTCCAATGAATTAACTATCTTTTCCATCATATCTATAAGAGCTAACATTGTGGAGTGTTTATTCTGAAAACCGTATTGTGACTGGTAAAGGATAGAGCTTTTATTTAAGTAATTGGTTAGCCTGTTATAATAGAGTCTTTCCATGAGCTTCGAGAACAGTGGTAGTACTGAGACTGGCCAAGAGATAGTGATGCCTTGTATTAGTGATAGGTTGAAAATGTGATTTAGTGGAGCTATTATATCTTGTATGCAATTTTTGAATACCGCCCCCTTAAAGTGATCAATTCCTGCACTTTTGCTAGGATTAATGTGCATTAGTATCTCTGAGATCTCCTCTGGGTCAGTAGGGTTTAGAAAGATTGAGGATTGATAATTGCCTGACAGATAATCCCGCATGCTAGGACTTGCATTGGTGTTAATTTTCTTGGATAGTTCTGGGACAATGTTAATAAAATATTCATTAAATTTGTCAGCAATTTCTTGAGTATCAGTAATGACTTTGTTTTTGTATACACATGTGGATGCTTCTGTTTTACAATTATGTTTATTCAGCAGTGTCTTTATCAGTTTCCAAGTCTTTTTTATACCATTTTTATGCTCTGTTAATTGGCTTTGGAAGTAATTTGTTTTTGCATTTCGCAGAATTTGATCTAATTTGTTTCGATATTTCTTAAATTGCGTTTCATTGAATTTAGTAGGAAATTTGATATAATTTAGGTATAGACTGTTTTTCTTATGGCAGGCAGTGATCGAACCCCGCACCCGCATGTTTAGTCCGGTTAGTTTTGAATCTTTTAACAGTTTCGAGTGGGAAACAGTGCCCATAGATGCTTGTGCATAAAGCGTGGAAAGCATTGTAGGCATCTTCGCATAAATCGCATTGATTATGTTGCTAAAATCAATTGTGGCCATTTTGCTTTTGAATTCCTCAATATTTTCTTTCCGAAAATCTCTGCTTGTTATGGTAATCTTTCTTGGTGACTTTTTGCCTCATTTTATTTCATTCAATATACTATATCGGCAGATGGTCCGAGACATCCGTAACAAAAAAAACCTGGAGGTTTTTACAATCTGCCAGACAATTTGTGAAGATGTTGTCGATGAGAAAAGCTTTGTATTCAGTAATTCGTGTTGGTTTCGTGATTAATGGATAGAAACTGAACGTGTTCAACAAATTTATGAAATTTTGGGTGTAGTTTTCAGTTTTCTTTCAAAAGGTCAATGCTATAATCACCCATAAGTTATCTGATTTTGTTCTGATTTGTATGGATTGTAGAATTTTGTTTAATGTCTCTATGAATTTGTCATTGTCGCTTCCTGGAGGTCTATAAATTACACCAACAAAGTTATTTTTTCCTTTTGTCTGAAGTAGTTTCGACGAAAATAGTTTCGACATAGTCTTCTATCATTGGCAAGTCTTCTCGTATTGTGTACTGCACACTTTCTTTTATATATATGCCTACTCCGCCTCCAGTTTTAGTAGATCTGTGTTTTCAACAAAAGTGTAATTAGGGATATTAATTAGATTAACCGGTGAGATTGGTTTCAGCCATGTCTCAGAGATACATATAATGTTAAATTCATTAGAGTTAGATTCAAGGAAAGTTGTTAGTTTGTCGATGTTCCTCAGAAGTGATCGAATATTGAGATGTAGGAGTGAAAATGAAAAAGTGTCTGTGCTTTTGATAATTAGATTATTGAATTTTTTTGGTAAAACATATTCACAGTCTGGTGATGGTAATTTGACTTCTTCATTGTCATAGTCGTTATCCAGTATACTTGGTTGGTAGAATGTGTTTAGTTTAAATGGGTTAAAGACTGCATCAAGCAGGAGATTATAATTCATGTGATCATGACTACTGCTTAGATCATGGATATTCAACATGACCTCTGATTGATCATCGTAGTGATTAAAGGAAAACAACTCTCTATCGCATGTGATACACCACCATGAGTCATCCGCATCCGCTAGGATACTGTAGAACAAGGTTGATGTATCCAGTTATCACATAGGCCACATTTGATTTCTTTTTACTGGCTTCTTGCACGAGAAACAGGGAAACTTAATGGGCATGTGGGAGGGATGGGAAGTAAATTACCAATAGTGTTTTAGGCTGCAGTTCTGTTATCTTTTTTCCACTGGTGCAGTGGCTACCTGAATAAAAAGGATCTGCCTCAAAATGGCTTTTTTAAAATGATATGACAGTTGGTTAATTATTTGGTAATTATAGATATAAATGAATCTATAATATATTGAATATGTCATTAAACATCTTGAAAATGGTTAAGAAAAGGTATGTAGTCTTCTAAGAAACAACATGGGTATATATACATGCATAAACGTAAATCAGTGATGAAAAGAACTGTTATATTATGCCACAACTAAAGGTAATTCAGTAGACAGCTAGCGGAGACATAATAAAACAAGCATTCTGTAAGTATGGTATATGTTCCCTACCGGGTGAGATAAGTCTGCAATTTTGCAGCAATGTCTGGGAAACGTGAACTTGATCTGTAACTATTCATACTAAAGTACTATGTAACAGTTGGGTATGTCGGTGCATCTCGGTAAAAAAGTCCGAACATGAGTTGCAGCAATATTCAGAAATATGCAGAAGCAGGTTTACATACATATATGCTACATACAGTGGCAAACTAATTTATGTTTATCAGTACTATCAGCAAAAAAGGAAAAATAACCATCGACAGGTGAAAAAAATGGATATCGTTGAAAAAAGCAAGAGGCATGATAAGAAGAGCGTGGAGATTGCAAGCATATACATGTAGATTTCACTTAGCCCCTTGAACATAGTTTATAGGATCTCACTGTAGGGCATTCATGCAGTTATCTTAATACTAACTAGACGGGAACCTGTTGCTGTCATACATGTAGGCAGCAACAGCTTCTGGTCAGGTCAGCAAAAAGTCTCAAGAGAATTTCATAATCAAAGGGTTAATATAATTCACTTGTGTTCCATGTTCAACACATTTGGTTGTTTACATACCTGTATTGCAGCAATTTCAAACTTATGAACTTGATGTACCAACAACAGTCTGGTATAGCAGCTATAATCTGGTTGTTTACGAAATCAAGAATGACATAGTTTGAGCGAGATATATCACTACAGTTACCTCAATACT
This sequence comes from Chaetoderma sp. LZ-2023a, assembly GCA_034401795.1. Classification (NCBI taxonomy): domain Eukaryota; kingdom Metazoa; phylum Mollusca; class Caudofoveata; order Chaetodermatida; family Chaetodermatidae; genus Chaetoderma; species Chaetoderma sp. LZ-2023a. Next base: position 60,138,688 of record CM067365.1, read on the forward strand.
AACTTGACAGGAAGCTGTTGCTGTCATAGGCAGCAACAGCTTCAGGTCAAGTTAGCAAAAAAGTCTTCATGACACGTGTTATGTGACTAGCCATGCTTTTTGTGTTGGCCTTTCAGGTTCAAAAGATTAACATAATCCAGTTGCTTTCCATGTTCAACACATTTGCCTGTTTACATACAAAATGTACCTTTATTGCAGTGAGTAATCTCACACTTGTGAATTTCATCGAACAACAAGCTTTAAAATGTCCATGACTTGACGCGTATACCTTTGCATAACACATGCACATGCGACAATATTCCATAAAACAGGCCTGCACAACAATTCTCTTGGGGGAGACGATTGCCTGTGGTGTTAATGTGATCGACCGAGAATCATCAGCCCGGGGATTCAAATTCCCGCTCGACTGTCAGGTGATCAGGCATCGGACGAGGAGTCGGTGGAAACATAAGCAATCTCATTCACTCCTCGTTGCCTTTCCCCATCCAGGAGTATAAATGGGTACGAGTAACAAAACTGGGGAAGTTACCAATACTAGACCGAAATATAAACCAGCCTAGATATGGCGTTAACGGGAATCAGGGACTCGAGAGACGCCGATCAAACGTATATTCACGTGAAACGTTCCCAGTTAATAACAAAAACTGCCTTTGTTCAATAGTTGACACATTTGTATTTCTCACATTCTTCTATCAAGTATATTTTTAAATGGCTATAAAATTGTGTTAGCATATGGACATACCCTCAAAGGAGGAATCCTGTTTTAGCTATGCCCCGCCCATATCTAGTTATGCTCCGCCCACGCTTCGCCCCTGTTGGCATCGATCCCTGCACTCCCTAAAGCTCAATTTCCAGAAAACTTTACTGGTAAAGTGTTGAATACTTTGAAACTAATTTGACTGGGTGCTGTGGCTGCCTGTGCCAGCAACAGTGCTCAGTCTAATTAGTTTCAAAATATTCAACAGAAATATATTAAATAGTAAAGATATACAATTCATACAATTTAACGCCTATTAAGCGTCTATGGTGGAATCAATCGCGTGTTTTATGACATAATTCATTATGACATCAGCCTACACGTGACGTTGCTGATTATGACGTCATATGATACATGAATAAACGGAATTCCTCCATTCACCCTCACTAAAGGAGGGGCTTTGAATTATTGAAGCACCTTTTACGTTAAATCGGATGCATTTAATTATCATAATATGCAACGTTACTACTCTTACCCTCTTACCGTAAGTCAACACATTCAACAGACATAGTCAACAAATTAAAACCAATCGACATGAGATTGAGCTCTGAGCTCACCATTGTCAGAACGCCGAAAACTGTGATATTAATTAGACTGAGAGCCGTTGTTGGGACTCATATTAATCCCAGACTGCACCGCGCGCGTTTTTTATATCCGGTTATGAGCATTAGGACATGCAAATCGGCCATTAGACGGCTCGCTTCTTGCTGCATACGGCAGCAACAATTCCTAGCCAAATTAGTTTTAAAATCTTCAAGAGAATCTCCATTAAATTGTAAATGTGGAAAAGAAATACATGTCGTCCACTTTCGTGACTGAATTTTCAATTTTCGTGCCGAACATTTGATGCATTAAGATATGAGTTCGGGCACTTGAGTACGAGATCCGATCCGGCAGTTTCTTCTTTATTTGCTTAATACGCTCAATCCAACGTGCAGCCGTATTCAGCTTATCAGACGCCATTATTTGTCATGTAATACCTGCCAGACATCGATTTTCATTCGGCTTAATCAAAGAATTCGGAACACGGTGATTTACCTCCACTCCGCAATAGAAATATTATATGGACACGATGTGGTTTTGTTAATGGGAACTGTCAAATCTAGTTATTAGCACAGGAAAGGTCCGTGATAGACGCATTATTAAGGCATACTCTCAACTCACACAAATCAAAATGACAAAATGAAATCCTCTCACCTACAGCCCTTGTACATCGCTGATAAATGACACGGAATATTGGAAATAGTATCTGTCAGGTTTATAATTGTCTCTGCCGATAAGAGAGCAATTTCAAATCTCAAGCAGTTCATTTTCAATTAGGATGTTACGGTTGCTGCTGCTGCTGCTGCTGCTGCTGCTGCGGCTGCTGCTGCTGCTGCTGCTGCTGATGATGATGATGATGATGATGATGATGTTGTTGTGCTGCTACTGCTGCTGATGATGGTGAAGATGATGATGATGACGACGATAACGATGACGATGACTGTGGCGGTGGCGGTGGTGGTGGCGGCGGTGGCGGCGGCGGTGGCGGCGGCGGCGGCGGCGGCTGCGGTGGTGGTGGTGGTGGTGGTGGTGGTGGCGGCGGCGGTGGCGCTAGCGGTGCCTGTGGTTGTACTGGTGGTTCGTTGTTGTGGTTGTTGTTGTTGTGGTGGTGGTGGTGGTGGTGGCGGTGGTGGTGGTGGTGGTGGGGGCGGCGGCGGTGGGGGCGGCGGCGGCGGCGGCGGCGGTGTTGTTGTTGCTGGTGGTGGTGGTGGTGGTGGTGGTGGTGGTGGTGGTGGTGGTGGTGGTGGTGGTGGTGGTGGTGGTGGTGGAGTTGGTGCTGCTGCTGCAGCTACTGCTACTGCTGATATTGGTGAAGATGATGATGATGATGATGGTGGTGGTGGTGGTGGGGGTGGTGGTGGTGGTGGTGGTGGCGATGGCGATGGCGATGACGATGATGCTGACCGTGTTCTGCGGCTGTAGTAGTTTTTAAAAAATCCTGCACTGGAATCAGACCCTCATCACCTTTAGCCATTGTCTCTTATTTCTCATATGCATTATGTGTCTAGAAAATAAGCCTATTAGATTAATAAATGCAAAGATGGAGGCGGATAGCAGTTAAGGAATTTCCGTACAAGCTGCTTTACAGATTTTCACCTCGATCCCATCAAAAGAACCCGGATCTGGATCGGATCAACTTCTGTATATGTGAATATCTCGGCATCTGATTTTGCTTAGATTTAAGCACTGAAATGAGTGTGTCTAGGATTACAACCTTTGGTGGTGATCTGAGAAATTCTGGAAGCACAGCTATCGAGATTGTTGACTGGGCACTGTTGCTGCCATAGGCAGCAACAACATCCAGTCAACTTAACTTCAAAGTATCCAACAGATTACATGTATTGTTTTCTGGAAATGGATAGTCAGGGAGTTCAGAGATTGATCGATCGCTACACGGACGTGGTGTGGGTGGAACTTAGATTGAGATGTGTGGACATCGCTAAAAGTGGAACGGTCCATTGCTCTAAAAGCCCTGCTTAGGCAAGACATACATTGTGAATTGACAGGAAGATGTGAGAAAGCAATTCATGATATTTGAATAGCCTAAGCGTCTTAACATTTTCGTGACAGACTTTTCGATTTTCGTGGCGGATATGGCGGAGCGAAACATGACGTGTGACGTCAGATAGCACGTGTCGTATTTGGATGCGATGTCAGAAACGTTAGTGACGTAGCGGATCCTTTTATTGTGTTGAATTGCATTAATCGTAGGCAAAGGACCTGCTATGAAACATAATTCTGATGAGAGTATCCTAATTTCGCATATAAACAAGGCTTTCACGCCGGTCAATATTTCTAGATATGAACAGACATTTAGTCCAAGTATTGAACAAAAAGTTTTCTTTGGGTAGAAAACTCGTAATATTCCCACATGCTTCCTGGTACCGCAAATGTTTTCATAGCGATTACGACGCTGATAAATTAGCCCTAAACAAGGTGGAATGCGCTATATTGTTGATTTAAGTTTTGTAATAAAGATAATACCTCTTTATTTTCATGATAGATGCAGACATTGCAAAAGTTGGATTAAAAATAATTTCAAATAACGATGTTTTGTCTGTCATTATTTCAGTGACGCATTGGTCAAAGCTCTTATCAAGTGATGGGTAACAGTGCGAAAAACGAACAGCACAAAAAACAAAATGGTGCTTTCAAACGTGTTTCAGAGATCGACTTTATTGGAAAATTTGTCAAAATATATATGATAAATAGAACCTTACTCGTTAAAGCCCGTGCAATTTGATTATTTTCGATTTGGTTGAAAACAGTGATATGAGATGGGACCTCGCTCCAGATCCTCTATTTCTCTCGTAATGCCAACACACCATCGCTATTCATTTACGTGTACCGCCCAATTCGGGACTGTCAATGTATATGATCGTCATTGCAAATATCCTTGAGCAGGAGCGCTATTAAACGTGCCACACTTCCCGTCTGCATATCAATATCTCAGAATTTAATCCTCGTGTGAACACTCGATTGTACCTCAATGCTAAACGATGCGGAAAAGTGGACATTGTAATTGGCGACAGGAGAGCAGTGCAATTCTCATCATCCCTGATACGTGTCTAGACAGAAGGTATGATATGCAATGTGTTTAGCATCTTATCAGCAATAAAACAACACATTTTACTTCTGTGATCTTGTGTAATGGAAAGTACAGACGTCTTCGCCTCCAGGGCATTTAGATCTCCAAAGAGGCATACAATTCATACGACTGCATGGCCTATTAAGCGTTTATGACGGACCAAATCACGTCATTCATGACATAATGGATTATGACGTCAGTCTACACGTGACCTAGTTGATTATGACGTCATATGATCGCCTGAGAAACTGGATTAATACATTTTAAGGTTAAGTGTCTCATAATAGATTCATAACACACACGTATGCAATAACCCCGTTAACGAGATAATAAAACCTGTCCATGCGCTTGCATATTTACACGTGGTGTCTGAATGATGTCAATACAAATGAAAAAAATGTATTTTCCATTATGATAATCCCCTGAAAACGCAGCTTACTGGGCCGGCACGTTAAAATACAGTGCAGTACTGGCCTGGAATTGTCGCAGTAACATGCGTTAACGGGGTTGGTGCAATGTGGAGAATTGATGAATCCAATCTACCACTCAAGTATATTACGTCATAGTGAAATATACAATGAATAATGTAGCTAAAACCGTCACGAACCGTGAATAGTCCCTCAGTCGTATGTATGTCTTTATTATTTACTTTGACGACATCTATGCACATAATCTAAGCCTCTAAAAGTAGCTATTCAATTTTAACAATTTTATTTTCAAGCATTCTGGGTGTCAATATTTACCTTCAACAGAAATTCTGTTGAATATTTTGAAATTAATTGGACTGGATACTGTTGCTACCATAGGCAGCAACAGCCCTAACTCAAATTAGTCTCAAAATATTCAACAGGTTAGCTGCATATTTAAAACAAAATTTGCATTCTGGAGGTCAGACTTCAAAGTATATAATTGATCCCAAAACGCGCAAATCATAAACGGAGCTTAGCGGGAGATGAGCGTGGCACAGCTAGAGATGGATGTGACATAGCTAAAAGATGATTCATCCACTAACATTTTGAATTGAGGTCCACGTAATGATGCTCTATATGATAACATTATTCCAAAGATGTAAAAAACTCAGTCTGAAACCAAATTTGTTTTTCATGCATAAATTGAACCAATTACTAGACTGCGCTATAGCTGGATGTGTGGTAATGAACTGACATTGCACTTGTCTCTGTTACGAGTTTGATGCTAAGAAGAGTACGTCTTTTGCCTGGCAGGCACACATTTCAAATAAACTCGGTTCTTTAGTTGGAAGCAGAGGACGTCTTCATGTCAGCGAGCACATTTATGGGTTGGGACACGACGATTACGAAACGTCACATTGCTTTATGTTCAACATTTTTAATGAATGGATACAACATGTTTGTAAAAATGCAATATTTTTCAACACCAGGGGAAACCATTTCTTAAGAATGATGATGATGGTGATGATCATGATCATGATGATGATGATGATGATGGTGGTGGTTATATAATTAAACGCACTGGCTCAGGATCTCCCAAGGTTGGGAGATATTTTTTATTTATTTTATTGTCTGAGATTTGTTATGTTTGTTTGATAGAGGCGGTATGGCCTATAAAATATGAATAATATATATCATTCATTCTGAAGGTTTTTGAAGAGTTAATTTCGAATTAACCAAGATGTCACGTAGATTGGAGTTTTTCTTAAAGGCTATCACTGGACGCAAATTGAGAGGTTTTTTCATTTTATCCTGCAATTTATGATATTCATCTTTCAAAATTTCAGAAATTTCAACATTTTTTCGATTGTATGTTAAAGTGAATGGAATAATTTCACGTTGATCAGCAAGACCAGGGTCCACGTTTATGCCACTCGGCCATTTTGTTTTCAGTTGCTTAATCCAAAATGATTCTCGAAGTTTTCTTTGTTTATCAGTCTCTTCGGCCGTAGCAGAAAGAGGCAGTTGCTCAATAGGCATAATTTCAAAGTGTCTATCGACAGAATGACCAGGAAGATTGAAATGTTGAGCTACGTTGGTGTCCTCGTCGTGTCTAATATCGCAAAGGTGTCTAGTTGCTCGCCATCTGAAAGGGCATTTTGTTTCACCGACATACTGCTTTTGGCATAATTTGCAAGATATTAAATAGATAACATTTTTAGAATCGCAATCTAAATTAGACTGAAGTTGGAATTTGCTTTTGTTCTGATAACTGACAAATGTTGACTGATTAGGTAGATAGAGGTCTAATTTACACCTCTTCTTTCCACATTTCTGAGATTGTCCTACGCCTATAATCGGACGATTGTGACGAATTTTGGTAGGCTTTTGATCGGCAGCCTTATCAGTAATAGTTTCCAAACCATGTAAAGTTTCGGATTTTATTTTGCGCAAAAATCGTGTTGAATATCCCCTCGGTTTGAGGGCTTTAAATAAGGTGGAACACGCAGATTCAAAATTCTTTCTATCACTAGAATTTCGGTGAAATCGGATAATCTGTGATTTGATAATACCTTTAAAAGTATGAGGTGGATGGAAAGATTTCTTATGCAGTAGTTGATGGGAATCGGTGGGCTTAAAGAATACTTTGTAATCAAGAAGCCCACTCGTGTTATAATTTACACCTTTGTAGAGAGTAACGTCCAAAAAGTCTACCGACGACTGGTCGATGTTGGCTTTAAGTTTGATGTTAGGATCGTGATTGTTCAAAATAGTGAAAAATTCATCAAACTCTTCCCTCGAATGATTCCAGATCATAAAAATATCATCGAGGTAACGGCGGTAAAATAAGGGCTGCTTAGGACATTTGTTAAGCGCATCTTCTTCCCACTCAGCTACATAGATGTTGGCAAAACTAGGACTAAAACGTTTACCCATAGCGCATCCACAGATTTGTTGGTAGATTTCGCCAGCGAATTCGAAATCATTGCCCTTTAAACTCAGCTCCAGGAGAGCTAATATTTCGCTAGTGGGCCTATTGTTATCAGGATATTTATCAAATGCTCTGCGAACAGAAGTCAAACCCCTTTCGATGTCAATGTTTGTGTACATAGCATCGATGTCGAGGGTTATCAAGAGTGAGTTTGGAGGAACAGAAATTTTGGAGACCTCGGATAGGAAATCCTCAGTGTTGTTCAAAAAGCTGAAATGTCTATTCGCAATTGGTTGTAGGTGGTAATCAATAATTTCACTAATTCGATAAGATTCAGAGCCGCAATCAGAGATAATAGGTCGACCCGGTGGTATCATAGGGTCGGACCATGACTCAATAGGTTTATGAATTTTTGGCAAAAGGTAAAACGTACGTGGATTTGAATCTCGTTTAGCAGTAAGGTATTTAAACTGCTTTTTCGTTATGGCCTTGTTGTCAGCCATTTCTTTAAGGATTCCATTAAATTTATCACAATTATTTTGCCAGAGTGGTTCGTCTAATTTGCGGTAGTGTTTCAGATTACTGAGTTGCCGATGCGCTTCACGAATATAATTATCCTTACGCATTATTACAGTAGCAGATCCCTTGTCAGCAGGCTTTATAATGATGTCATTGTTTTTACGCAAACCTGTTAAGGCTAAACGTTCTTGATATGACAAATTTTGATGATTTTTAGGAAATTCTAAATTTTCAACACGCTCCTTGATAGCTTTTATACTATCAGGGATCGCAGGGTCAACCAACTTCGAGTTAGGTGCCCATCCAGTTTTTTCAACAAAAGGTAGAAAGTTGTTTTTCTTGGAATTTCGAAAAAAGTCTGCTAATTTTACACGGTGAGAAAATTCTTCAATTTCCCATAAGCCATTATCTAAAAGGGCATCTATGTCGACTTTGGGCCGTGGTGTTGGTACATATGTTAGACCCAGATTTAGCAACGATCTTTCTGCTTCAGACAATGTAGAACCAGTTAGGTTAATGATATTACAACCTAGGCCAATTTCTGGGTGGTTAGTACCCTGACCCATAGTTAGTTTAAATTAAGGTGCGATAACCAACTATTATACATCCTATTTGCAGTGCACTCAGTCCAGTGGATGTTGTCCTCAACCACCTGAAATTCAGACACGGGGAGGCTGGGCAGGATAGGGACCTTGGCCCTTAAGGCCTCGACACGGCTATTAACGAATTGTATGTTTCGTTTCTGGGTTGTAGTCAGGTGCTTCGAATAATTTAGTTTGGCAAAGTGAACTTTAGCCTTTGGAAATTTAGAACGCATGGTACTAAACAGATTCTCAATTCTTTGGGAGGTGTCATGCTGAAGTTCGTCCTTATCATTAATTCCGATGTTAAGGATGATACGCTGAGGTTGGAAGACCTCATTGTGTTTTCTAACCATATTCCTAATGTGGTTTATCTTAGCACCTGGATAGATTGCTACCTGCATATCTGGATGAGGTGTCTGATTGATACGAGCTAAATTTGAAGACCCAATCAGCAGAATCTTCTTGTTCAGAGTAGGAAGGCGCCATTCATTCTTGTTATCCACCACGAACCGAAACTTGTAGAAAGACCTATGCTCTTTGGGTGTATCCCTAGGCGTAGGTTTGGGCTTAGGTGTGGGCGTAAATTTAGGTTGTGGTGGCATGGACCTCGGCGTCGACGATCTGGTCTTTTGACCAGGTCGGTCAGTAGCTGCTCTCTGTGGAAGGGGAGGAAACTCGACTGGGGACAGTGGCGAGACCGGAAGTGGGATCTGACTAGGATCCACATAAGCGGGCACTGACGGTGACCATGCTGGCAGTGGAATCAGGAGCGGATCCACCACAGGAGACTGCAGGGGGAACACTGGTGAGCTCTGGTTATTCACCCGCTTAACTACTGGGGGACTCTCAGTGGGTGACCTATTCCGTTTCCGATTTGATTGTGGGATGACTGGTACGGTCAAGGCTGACCTTGCAGTCGGTGTGCCTGGTAGGGCCACAGAGGGCCCTGCGGTTGATGTTCCTGGTAAGGTCACAGGTGACCCTACAGGGGGTGTTGTACTATGGCAGGTTCTAAAATGTGGATCAAAAGGTCTGATGAAATCATAAAACTGATCAATTGATGAAGAATGAAACTTCCTGCCATAGTTATTTCGGGCCCAATTTATTGCTGTGGTCTTCGCTCTACCTAATTCTAAATTTGGTTTGGACTGAGCTTCGATGAGGAGCGACATAAGACGACCAAGCTGGAAATTATAGTGACTAATGTTAACCTGGACTAAAGATATGGCCCATTTCAAATTTGCTGCTAAGATGTCCTTACGGACCTCGGCGTTTGGCATCGCTGGTTTACAGAAGAAATTCTGTCTCTCTAACTCTGACACTTTCCAGCTCAATCCAGGAGGCAAACTGCCCCTACGTACATGAGCATTCAAGATGCCAAGGTGGTGAAAACATTGTATAATCATGTAGTAACACTTGGTTAGTGCAGCCTGGGCAGATGGCGGGCGACTGTCGTTAGACCTCCTGTCATCCCGTCTTCTACTCTTGCTAACTCCAGCCATAATGTTACTAGTTAGATAATTCAATGTTTCTGCCACTAAAATCTACAAGAATACCAAAAAATTGAGGGGACCTAATGGAATCGTGAACCAAGGGAAGTCTATCGAATTACAAGCCTAACAAAATCTACAAGCGCATCAAAAATCTACCGCTGAAAAAAAGAAGGTTATGATTAAGCATGTTAATATTTAAATAATTCATATAAACTATTAAAGGATAATTGTGTATATTACCAATAATCCTATGCACCGTCGTGAAGTGGGCGACCGGTTTCGACAAGGTTTGTCAGCTTCAGGCCACAGAACAAATCTGCCTGTCCACCAAAAATCTGTCTATTTATTAGAATTGATGGCCTTATGGATGTGGCTTAGATTAGTGTTCAATTGTACTTTGAAAATTTTAAATTTTATTCACATTAAAGAGTTGGACTGCCACAGATGTTTAAATTGTCTAAATCCATTGACGTTGATTGAGTTCTCTAAGGTTTTTGAGTGGGCTTCCAGTAATACTCTCATGAATGAGTGGCGGTTGATCAAAGAGATCAAGCCATGCATATTAACCCAGTGAGCTCGATTCTGTTTGTTCAGAACGAGGTTCTATTATCGGTCTGTTGATTGATCAAAGGGATCCCACAACGGTCATTAATCATTTGAACAGTGAATTCTATTTCAAAAGGTGTTGTTGGACTTTGTTTTCAAGTCTTTTGAAGTCGAATTTAGGAAAGAACATTTTTTAATTTCCAACAATAAAATAATTGTCTATAGAATTTAGACTAGTAGGATTCCCGTGTATTTGATAGATTTAATGAGCAATATGAATTTCGAGTTCCTTCCATCCATCCATCCATCCACCCACCCACCAACCCATCCATCGACCCACCCATCCATCGACCCACCCATCCATCCATCCATCCAACCACCCATCCATCCATTCATCCAACCATCCATCAATCCATCCATCCATCAATCCATCCATCCATTCAGTTAATGAAGGAAGGAGTGACAGAAGGAAGACAAATGAAGAAAGGATGGATGAGAGTAAGGAAGGAAGAATGGAGGGAGGGAGGGATGGCGGGAGCGAATGAGGGTGGGACGGGGGGGGGTCGAGGATCGATGAAGGAGGGAGGGAGGGAGGGAGGAAGGAAGGCAGGAAGAAAGGAAGAATGGAGGGAGGGGAGGGATGGCGGGAGGGAATGAGGGTGGGACGGGGGGGGGGAAGGATCGATGAAGGAGGGAGGGAGGAAGGAAGGAAGGGATGGTGGAAGGGAGTGAGGGTGGGACAGAGGGTGCGAGGATCGAGGGAGGAGGAGGAGGGAGGGAGGGAGGGAGGAAGGAAGGAAGGAAGGAAGGAATGAAGAAGAATGGAGGGAGGGACGGAGGGAGGGAGGGAGAGGGAAGGGAGGAAGGACAGAATGAAGGAAGGACAGACGGATGGACGGACGGGCGGGAATGAGGGAGGGAGGAAGGATGGATGGATTGAGGAGGGAAGGAAGGAAGGAGGAAGGGAAGGGAAT
>CM067365.1:60150532-60172663 GCA_034401795.1 Chaetoderma sp. LZ-2023a
GATCCTAACACGTGCAAAGCATGGACGGAGCATAGCTACAGATGGGCGTGTAATTGCTACACGTGGGTTCATCCATTGCTACATAAATTGTGAATATAAATGTTCAAACTTATGACACAATGCCATTGTTAGGTTTTAGTTGTATTAACTCTCAGTAAAATCTTACAACAGCTGATAATCGGATTGATTTGTGTAATTCATTAAAAACATTTTTACATTCAAATGTGGTGAAAGAAACATTTCAGTGAGTTGTACTACGCACATAACATAACTCAGTTTACCCTGATTCTAATGCCAAGTTTCTATAGAAAATTGAGAAGGTAATCGATGGTGATGTTTATATCTTTAGTATTAGGCTTGTATCTGTTTTACGTATTTGTTCTCAACAAAGAATAGAGTCGATTTACATATATATATATATATATATATATATATATATATATATATATATATATATATATATATATATATATATATACACCTGTGCAAAAGTTAAGCACCACCCTATTTTTACGCACATGCGAGGGTATATTCATGTGCTATGAAGAAAGCAATAGCATAAACATTTATGTACCCATCCATCTTAGTGCAAGAGGTAATAATGCAACTAGAGGAATGCTGATTATGATGGTGGGGAAACACTGTATGTTTTTGTTTGAACTTGAAAACGAGGCCTGAATGTGGTTACGTTGACACAACTGACAACTATTGCCCTACAGTTGACACACGTGGCTAGATTGTCATTAATGGTGTCTGAAAACGAAGTTTAACATCTGTGCACGAGTTTGAGACTGTCATTATTAATACCGGGTATATCCACCTTGTGCCTGGATGGCGGCCTGGACACGACGTCTCATGCTGGTCACCAACCGACTGATACGCCATTGTGGTATTCGTTGCCATTCAAGATGGAGTGCGTCTGTTAATTCCTGTAGGTTCTGCACAGGAGGATCCCTCCTTCTCACCATGTTTCCCAGAATGTCCCAGATATGCTCAATAGGGTTCATGTCAGGGCTCCTTGCTGGCCATGGTAGGGTTTCGATGGCATTCTGGCGGAGGTATTCATGCACAGCTCTAGCACGATGTGGTCGGGCGTTGTCATCCATGAATATAGGGTGGGTTCCAGGTGCATGATTTACAAAATGAGGGACCACAACTCTATCCAGTATGGAATCTTGATATCTTTGTCCATTTGGTGTTCCAGGTACAGTCAACAGATCCAGCTTACAATCAAATGAGATGCACCCCCATATCATAACGGAACATCCACCAAATGGAACTTCTTCCATGATGTTACGTTGGTCGTACGCCGTGCGTCTGGACCTCCATACACGAGTTCGACCATCTGTGGCATGAAGCAGAAACCGACTTTCATCGGACCAGTGTACCCGTCTCCAGGATCTCATGTTCCAGTGTCTTCTTTCGTTGCACCACCTCAGACGCTCCTCTTTGTGGTGTGCAGTGAGGAGAGGACGTCTGACAGGTCTCCTAGCTTTCATGCCAGCAGCATACAGTCTCCTTTTGACGGTAGACATTGACACTCTATTGCGCGTTTCCCATTGCTGGCTGAGCACTCTGCAGTTGGTGAATGGAGATCTCCTAACAAGGCGTACTAGGGCTCGATCATCACGGGCAGTAGTCTTCTTCGGTCTTCCAGATCTAGGCCTGTCCTTCACCTCGTTAGTTTGCCCATGTTTTGCAATCAAACGACTGATTACAGTATGGTTAATGTTCAGCTGTCTGCCAATCTCTCTGCATGACATACCAGTGGTATGCATGCCTATGATTTGCCATTTCACACGATCACTTAACCTTCGTCTTGCCATAGCGGTTCACAATCAAGAGCTAATTCTCTCTGTACAAATAAACCACGGTCATGAACACAAAATTCCTAATCTTGTCGCCTAAATCTGTATGTAATGTTCTACACCTCAAACTGGACTTTTACATAACTGAACACGTGTGCTGTTTCCCGCCACGCACGGACATCAAGCGGCGTGAAGTCATGCATGCATGTGCATTTCGTACTTGGAATTATGTCAGCTAACGCGGGGACAAAAAGTATGGCAGCCTAGTTGTACCATCATGTTTCTACGTTCTATTGTTTTTGCTGGTGCTTAACTTTTGCACAGGTGTATATATATATATATATATATATATATATATATATATATATATACATATATATATATATATATATATATATATATATATATATATATATATATATATATATATATATATATATATATATATATATATATATATATATATATATATATATATATATATATATATATATATATATATTTATATATATATATATATATATATATATATATATATATATATATATATATATATATATATATATATATATATATATATATATATATATATATATATATAATAGCATGCACGGAACGGTGATAACCCATTTGTTTATTTATCCGGTTTATTTATACCTTGTTAAAAATCTAAATACAATGGATGCGTGCCTTACTCATCCCACCCTATTTTTTCTTAATTAGACATAGTATAGTTACAGGACATGGAATAGACGTGTCCAAATGGCATCATATGGGAGATTGTTTCTACAGGTGTACACATCCTTGGACACAAACTAGTGCTGGCTAGGATATCAAAATAATAATTAAAAATTTAGAATGACACAGTTTAAAGTTTGTTGTGAGACATGTGCACATAGACAGTGCACCAGTCGTTAAGCCCTGGTTTTGGGCAAAGATGCATGATTACAAATTGACAAGATTAACATGGTGTGAGTGCATTGCGTTATATATATCTTCGCCATACTGCGCTATTACGCGATGGCCATATGATAAATAGGTAACAATCTCTTGCTCCGTGATGTGATCCATAACACGACTTTATAAGAGCATGCCCATTTTCTACAAGAAAATTAATTTAACAAGGTTAATATGATATACTGTTAATCGGATTGATAAATGTAGTCATTTTTCTAATGAGGATAGACCATGTCAATCCATTATTCATGGTGTGTGTGCCATCACCGACCGATTAGAAACTAAAATATAGTGTCATGTGAGGGTGGTTTCCCCATAAGCAAACTATTAAACGAAGTCTGATGGAAATACTTAAAATAAGGAAAGACCGGTGGTAGCCATATTAACAGTGTCAAATAGAAAGATTGGAAAAGCAATATATCACACATCGTCCTGTGTCACCACATCTCAGTCGGCGACTGATAGATGACGAAGGAAGCCCCGCCACAACCATCACCACCACTACTACCACCACTACCGCAACGCCCACCAACACAACAAATGGCATCGTGTGTCCAACCTTATTTTTAAGATGGCAGCAAAATCATTTGTCAATTTGGCTTCAAATTATTCAACAAAATATTTATTAAATTCTAGATAATTCTTGAAATATCTACTTTTGGAATCAACTCAGTGTGCTTGGACATCTGGTAGAGGCATAAAATTGTGAATGCTTTGAGCATCATGTTTATTCAAACTAAATTTTCTTTCAGATACTTCTGGCAATTAGTGGTGAATTTGTGCAATTTTCTTGACCCGCCTTATTTGAACAATGACCGGGCATTGTATTTACGATAATAGTCCAAAGAGTGTATCTTTGTCTACATAGCATATGGATGACACCATCAGTTTAATCAGCAAAACAAGTCGCTTTCATTTCATGTCCAATTTGAGAATTTCGTGTTAACATCAATGTTTAAATGAATTACAAATGGCCGTCGATGACAGTTACCCTTTGGCAGGGTATCATATGATTTTACTGGCATTATGGTTTTAACCCGAAGATGCAGATCTAGTAACATCAATCGTGTTCGTCAAGTAAAATCGACAAGGAACATATGCTGGTGTGTGTATGCATGTACGTGTGTATGTGCATGCATGCCACACGCTCAAAAGGAATACAAATTTGAATTGATGCTGTATTTGTGAATTGTTAAGCTAATTAAACTATTTCGATCATCTTTTGGACGAAATATGAAGTTACACTTCTGTGTACCAAAATGCGTTGGTGTTGACCACTCGGTCAAAGGGCAAGATCAACTAAAACTGGGCCGAGACTCAGAAATCTCTAAAATGGTTTATTTCTTTCTTTTCTCTTCTTATTTTAGATTACATCCAAAGCTGACAATTACTTGTCTACGAAAATACAACAATGCTGCACTTATATATGTCTGCATTTTAGTTAATATAGATCAATAGATTCCGGGAGACCGATACCAGCAGACGACCAGAAAGATAAATAGTCAAACATCCATTAGGTCCAAAGCTACCCCTGTGTAGGCCTGCATTGTATACTTACAGAGAGAAAGTAAAATCAGTACGATTGGTCCGTGGGAAAGGCGGTGCAACGATGTCAGTGACGCACTCAGTAGCTTATTGATTACAACGACACTCTTCCAGGACCGAACTTAAGGCCCACGTGCAATAAGTGTATTTGCACAGGGACCCCGAGTTTCCAGTGACAAAAACATATTTGTTTAGGTTTATTTTTTTACATTCCACACATAGACGCCACACACATAGAACGAACTCATAAATAAGTCGACATGTTTCCAAAAGAAAAGGATTTTGAAAACGATGTGCTGTTGAATACTTTGAACATAATTAGATTGGAAGACATTGCTGCCTAAGGGAGCAATGTCTTCTAATCGAATTATGTTCAAAATTTTCATTGGTCTCTTTTTTGTGTTTGAAACACGTTAAGCTATTTCTTAGCGATACTATATAAAATCTGTATTTAAGACTGATGTGGCTAAATCTCACAGCCCTCTGACCTCAGGGGCTTCCGCCAACATTACGGTTGAAACTGGAACCTCGCTTTCTCGTGATCCTAACGGCAGTTCCGAGGGACACGGCTAAGAATTTTAGAAACTTTGCTCAAGGCTCCCCCCCCCCCTGAGTTCTAAGTTCGTCCCTATTAAATGGGACGAGTTTGAGATTGTTTTTATCATATAAGCTGATATTTTAACCAGTTTTCCACTAAAGTCGATTCCTGAAATCAGTTTAAATACATTATTATGCTCTGTTCGGGTTCCTGGCTGGCATGCATCAATCGCTAAGAGTTCTTACCAATGCGCAACAAGGTTTCAACATAACTGTACAGGTACACTTATGAAGACAAAGACATACAACTCGTACCGGACACTTGACGGACTATTTCAGCTGCATGCCCGACTAATCTCCGGCAATGGACCTTTCCAGCTTTAGCTATGCCCCACCCATCTCTATCTAAGCTCCACCCACATTTCACCGTTTTGGGATTGATCGATCCCCGAATGCACTACCTATCAATTTCCTAAAAACTATACAGGTAAGCTGTTGAATATTTTGTAACTAATTTGACGTGGTGCTGTTGCTGCCTATGGCAGCAACAGCACCCAGTCAAATTAGTTTTAAAATATTCAATAGAATATGTATTAAATAGTAAAGACACAATTCGTACAACAACGCATAGTCCGTCTTCGAATATGCGTTCGTGAGGCACTTATCGACGGCATTCGTTATGATGTCATTCTACACGCCGCATAGTTACTTATGACGTCATATGGTGGGTCGATAAAGAAGAAAGGTCTATTATGATTGTAGTCAAACTACATGTGACTTTTTAGTATGACGTCATATAATTGAGTGACAGATCGGATCCCTCCAGTGTAAGTGTGTTCATTACACATTTGTTATCGATCATTAATGTTGGTTTCGCTGGAGTATATGATAAACATGTATTTATTGTGTTTACTCTTGAAGTTCCAGTGTATCAAATTCGAGAGAACTTTCCAGAAAATCTGGTAACTACGTGAAACTTATTTGACTTATTTGACGGGAATGTGGTGCTTCCTATGGCAGCAACAGCTCCTCGTCAAATCAGTTTTAAAATATTCAACTTAAAATTCCATGAATCGGAAAGAAATTGAGGAATTCAGGTTTAGCTTTGCCGCGCCCATCCTTAGCTACACGTAAGCTCCACCCACGCTTCGTCGTGATGTGATCGATCGATCTCTGAACTGCCTAAATATCAAATTCCAGACGACTGTGCAAGTACGCAGTTGAATATTTTGAAGCTAATTTGGCAGGGTGTTATTGCTGCGCATGGCAGCAACAGTACGCAGTCAAAGTAGTTTCATAATACTCAACAGCATCTTTATTAAAATAATAAAGACATACATTCGTACAACAACGTTTAGCTCGTCATAAATTGAGCGTTCGGGACGAACTTACCTACATCATTCATGACGTAATTGATTATGATGTCAACCTACACGTCACGTAGTTGATTACGACGTCATATGATTGAGGAATAAACTGGAAGCGTCCATTGTCGTGTCTGATGTGTGGCGGTTGACGGGTTAACTATTCTACATTCTTCCAGATGACAATCTGTTTCGTTGTGTGATTGATATGTTCATTTCCGGAACCGAGACAACAGCCACATTCATATCCTGGGCTCTGCTGAGTTTAATGGTCAATCCCGAAGTTCAGAACAAATGCAGACGCAAAATCCACCAGGTAGGCAGGTAATCGCAGAGAAATCTATCTGTCCACAGGCTTGCGCTGTTATCGCTTTAAGTGATCACGATCGATTATTTAAGAATAATCGTGATTACTCGATTAAGCAACTTGGATACAAATTATCAAGACATATACAACAAAAGTCATTCCAGAGATATATTTTCAAAAAAATGTCATCGCTTGGCCTGAAAATTGGCATACATTCACTGAAAGAAATGTCAATTTTCGTGACCGATTTTTATTAAAAAAGTAATTAAAAGGTTAGAATTAAAATATTATATGCAGTCGAAATTGTTCATGATTATTTGATTATTAAATTTTCAATCATATAAATTCACGATTTAAAATATTAGTCTACCCGTACATCTTGAATAATAATAATAATAATAATAATAATAATAATAATAATAATAATAATAATAATAATTACGTCCGTTGTTCTGAGGTGAGCTGACTCCTCTAAACCAACAATGCTCGTCATGGATAGTATATTACTTAAGTATATGATGTCATAATCACCTACGTCACATGTAGACTGACGTCTCAATCGTGGTGACATATAAAAACTCAGCCACGAAGCTTTGAAAATCGGTCAAGTGTACGAATTATTTGTTTTTGATAAATTTACAATTAAAAAAATATTTTAAACTAACTTGTCCGGGTGCTGTTGCTGCCGTAGGCAATAAGGACATGTATGCATGCACATCGCCTGGAATAGGAAAGGGACCCTACCGAGTCGACCCATCACCACCCACATCCAGATCAGTCGACGATCCGACAATGTTATAAAGATTATTTGATCGCCAAGTGTTCTTTTGCCATTCTTGAGGTAATGTCAGTTTGAATCTTACTAGAATATCTGTAAGTACGCGAAAAAGACACATTCAGCTGCTATTTTTAGCTGCTGAGAGCAGCTCAATAAACCCTCATACCCGTTAGTCAGTCAGTTATAGTGAGTTAGTTTGCGAGTTAGTCAATCACAAATGCGTATTCCCGGCATTGTAGTTTCAATAGTTTCTGGTACACGATACACAAACTAGGGGCAAAGTTGAACAGCACCCAGTCAAATTACTTTCAAAATAGTCAACAGCTTACCTGAGCTCGATCAGAGCTCGATCGATTCCAACACGGACACAGCGCGAGCGGATGTTAGCTAGAAATGGGCTGGGCATGGCTAAAACTGGATTCCCCTATTAAAGGGACGCTAATCTCATCTCAAACGTTATATTGCACTGATAGATTATGTTTTATTGATTCCATATCATTCATATCCCGTCGCATTCCCTTATCAGTATCACAATTATCTGCGTTATAATATCGCGTAAATGTTGAACAGTGATCGCTGCCATTTTGTCTTTTGAAGTGATAGTGTGTGATGTCATGTAAATGGCAATGCATTACATTTTGTATTATGTAATACTCTAATGAAGATAAGGATTGCGGCTGAGGACAGGACACAGTGGGCAAAGGCGAAGAAAGACTGATTGCAGCTGTAGGATGTTTCTACTACTACTACAGCCACAGAATACCGTAATCATGCGTACTCAGTTGAATATTTTGAAACTAAATTGACCGGAAGTTTTTGCTGCCTATAGCAGCAACAACTTCCAGTCA
Source organism: Chaetoderma sp. LZ-2023a (assembly GCA_034401795.1). Classification (NCBI taxonomy): domain Eukaryota; kingdom Metazoa; phylum Mollusca; class Caudofoveata; order Chaetodermatida; family Chaetodermatidae; genus Chaetoderma; species Chaetoderma sp. LZ-2023a. The sequence continues at coordinate 60,158,677 of CM067365.1, forward strand.
AGTTAGTTTCAAAATATTCAACAACTTACCTGTATGATTGCTTTTATACCACATGGCCAAAGCTATAGCTGCTACCTCTATGACTGAGTGTATACATCGAGGCAAACGCGGTAAATCTTTTCTGATTAGTTGAAAAGTAAATCATGACAGCCACCATAGACTGTAGAAATGTATCAACATTTAGCTACTAAAGTCTGGATGTTTTTCGTTGTCGGTACGATAAAATGATCAGTGGTCAGAAATGGTTTAGGGGTGACAAGTTCTATCATGGTTAGCATAAGATAAGATGAGATATCCTTTAATCATCTATCGTGTTTCGTTTGTGTATGTTGTAGGAACAGGGCGGATGGTAACGCTTCATGACAGAGAGTCATTACCCTATTTGAATGCAAGCATGCACGAAATGCAACGCGTGTGCAGCACAGGTAAGCATACGATACATTCATTCAGCTGAGAACAAGATAGCTAGGGCACCCAAGCACGCGCCTCCATAACGGCCGCTTTAATCCATAGATATTGTATATACTTGCTAGATCGCTCATGACCTTCTCAAAATCTGCAACATTTTCTCACCGGATGTATAGTCTAAAAAATAATATGTTTTTGTTACTAAACCTATTACGTAAACGCAGCAGAATGCTATGTTAATCTGGGCAGACAGCAGTATGATATGTTAATCTGGGCAGATATCTGTATGCTATGCCACTCTTTGAAGACGGGCTAAGAGTTGTTGTACGAATTGTTTGTCTTTACTATTTAATAATCATGCCGTTGAATAGTTTGAAACTAATTTGACTGGGCGGGGCGCTGGTGTTGCCATAGGCAGCAACAGCACCCAGTCAAATTTGTTTCAAAATATTAAACAGCTTCTCTGTATAGGCCTAAACGTAACAGAAATTTTGAAAATGCACATAAACAATTATACGCCACTGTATAATCAGAAATAGAAAAATAACAGTGCAGGCAAATTAGTTTCAAATTACTCAACAGTTTGAGGCGGCTTTTTATTTGAAACACTTAGCAACGGACGAATGTATCTAGACACACGTCCAGCCTTGTAATCAATCTTAGTATACGATATATGAAAAATTTTCCGCAATATATATCATGATATTTTCTAAAACAATAACTACGGCACAGCTTATAAATAAGATAACATGTTTCGAATCTAAAAACAGAATTATGTTATTTCGTACAATTTTTAACACAATGTAAGAAATGTTCCAGTTGTTGAATATTTTGGACTTATTTTCGAGTTAATTTGATTGGATGTCATTGGAAGCCTTAGACAGCAATGGCTTCCAATCAAATTAAGTTCAACACATTAAACAGTACATTGTTTTTGGAAACATGTTAAGTTATTTCTAAGCTGTATATTTGTTTTGGAAATATGGGTAAGTTATTTCTGAGTCATACTGTACTCAACATTATTGTTTCGGTGATTCGATCTCCTTGCCAAATCACAAGTCACCAATTGTATGTTTTAGGTACAAGAACATGTCTAGGGAAGCCTCTTGCAGAGATGGAACTATTCCTGTTCTTCCTGAGCCCTCTCCAGAGATTCGAGTTCCGCTTCAGAGATGTGATTAACCATTTCAGTTAAGGCCGGCCCCTCATGAAGAATGTTCATTTGTAGGCAAAGAGAAGACTAATTTTGAAAATTTACCACTAGAATGACTGGCTCGGTTAACCGAGCCAGTCATACTAGTGGTAAGTTTTCAAATAAAGTCCTCTCTTGGTCTGCAAATGCGCATTCAATAAGCGAATCTATTGATTTCCTTGACCAAATTCAGCCTTTAAACATTTGTCTGAATGCGAATGGGTACTAGAATTTCATGGGCAAATGAAATCACTACAGGGAAGTGCCACATAGTTATCACCCAAGATGTTTCATTGCCAGATCTACCTATTGATGGATCCGATCTGTCACTCAAGTATATGATGTCATAATCACTTACGTCACTAGTTAGCTGATATCATAATGACGTATAGCTCCGTCTAGAAAACTAAAATGTGTGTCGAAATGTATGTCCTTGATGGATTTACAAATTAATAACCGCTCCGTTGGATATTTTAAAATTAATTTGATTGAGAGTTGTTGCTACCACATGCATAGGAAGCGACAGCCGCCAGTCACATTAGTTTCAAAACATTTAATATTTTGATAGCTGCATAGTTGAAATTTGAAACTTAGATTCTGGTAATTTAGGTTTTAAATCGATTCTAACCAGATAGGCAGAGCTTAGGTAGAAATGAACTTGGAATAGCTAAGGTTTGGATGTCTCTATTAGTCAAATGGTGAATCTAGTTTCTCAGGCAATCATATAACGGCATAATCAACTACATCACGTAGGATGACGTAGGATGACGTTATAATTAATTACGTCATGAATGCCGGGATTTAGTCTTCTGTCGTAACTGCTGAAAAGTCCATCAAGTTGAATATTTTGAAACTAATTTTACATATTAAGCTGTATTCATACTAAAATGTTAGAAACGGTTTTAGATATTAGAATTCATCAATATTCATCAACAGCGCCCAGTCAAATTAGTTTCAAGATATTCAACAGCTTACCTGTATAGTTTTCTGTCAAATGCGATTCGGGAAAGGCAGCGGTTGATCGGTACCAACATGGGCAAAGTGTGGGCGGAGCTTAGCTAGATTTGGGCGGGGCAAAGCAAAAACTGGATTCCTCCATTAACCAGATGCTTGTAAAATTCAAATCGGGCTAATTGAAAGCAGGGATGGCTATTTCACCTTTCCAGAGTATCCATCCATCATCTGACCTAGCATGACGTCATAATCAGCTCAGCGCGTGTATGATGATGTCACAATCATTACGTCACAAAGGGTTCCATATAGACCGTCATCAAATCTCAAACAGTCTGACACGTTGTATGAATTGTCTTTGTAATTCTTTGCTATTTAATAAAAATTAGTTTCGAAATATTCAACAGTTTACCTGTGTAGTTTTTTGGAAATTGATAGGTGTTCAGAGATCGATCGATCCCAACGCGAGCCAGCTCTGGGTGCAGCTTAGCTAGAGATGGGTGGGGCATAGCTAAAACCGGAAAGGTCCATTATACGTCTTAGGCTAATAATTAAAATCATATTATAGAACACGTTTCTAAGATTTTGGTATGAATACAACTTAATATGTTTTATTCTGACCAAATTAATCCTCTCAACGATGAATGCTAATATCTAAAAATGAATATCACACCAATGTTAGTATGTGAAGTATTTCGCAGCTAATTTGACTGGAAATTTCTCCTGTTTTACTCAATAACAGATTCCAGTCAAACTAGTTTCAAAACATTCAACAATATTTGTTACTTTTACTCGACATGGTTAACTCACTTTGAACCATTGTAAATAGACTTGTAAAAATGTGTAATTGTATAATGTTTCTATTGCCTAATTTTCCAAAAGCATTGTCTATCCCTGTAGCTAGTAAAGGTCATTCTTAAAATGAATGGATCTGTAAATATACTTTGCGTGACCAAATCTCAGCCCAATCAAATCCAGCAAAGGGGCCACCTATCTTTTTAGTATCCACACAGCGGGGTTCCATTAAAGATGTGGTTGAGACGATACTAGCTCTTACAGAACCACATGAGATGCATAGTGAGTCATTCAGTGCTCAGCAAAACCATACAGCACTTGGGATGGCAACATCCATTTGAAGTAGGCATCAGTCTATATTTATGAGTTTCGGTTACCCATTATGCGGTCTTGTAGGACAGGTTTTTAGTTCATGTGTCCCAGTCGATCAATTGACAAGTATTGACGTCATAACCAATTACCTCACACATAGGTTGACGTCAGTCATAATTGATCGACAACGCTCCGGCATGAAGCTGTAATAATCCGTCAAACTTACGAATCTTATATCGTTGATGGTTTTCCTATTTAATAAATACTCCGCTGAATATTTTGAAACTAATTTGACTACGCCTTACCCAGTCAAATTAGTTTCAAAATATTCAGCATCTTACGTGTGAAGTTACCTTCAAATTGGCATTCTGTAAATTCAGGTGTCAGCGTGTATAAATCGACTCGAACACACGCAAAACGTGGGCGGAGCTTAGTTAAAAATGGATTCCTCTAGTTCTAGATTTTCCTGTCCATTATTATGAAACACATCCATCTACTATAAGCAGCAACAGCACCCAATCAAATTACTTTCAAAATATACCTGCATAGCTTCCTGAAAATTGAGATTCAGAGAGTACATAGATCGATCGTCAAAGCACGGGTGGAGCGTAGATGGAGAAGGGCGGGGAACAGCTAAAACTGGATTCATCCATTGCTTAGTTCATGCGGAGGACATCTTGAATTTTGATAGATTTCCAGGAAAATTTAAGAACTATACTAAAAGGCGACGGACCTTTTTCTAAGTGAATGAATTTGTATTATCTGCCACTTCGTTATGTTAACCTCTCAAAGCGCTCAAAATACTACTTGATATATCAATTAAACATTTTGATGTTCAACATTTTTCAAGATATTTTAATTTTAGAAGACTATTTTTGTAAATTTACCACTGTATTTCTTTTTGCCAGCTTGACTATTAAACCTGTAATACTCATCTCAGCAAAAAACGGCTTCTGTAGTGCTCTTGAGAAACCTCCATTTAGGAGGACCAATAGAAGACTATTTTTTTTTTTACCACTGGAATGACTGGCTCGATAACCGAGCCAGCCATTCCAGTGGACAATTTTCAAAAATAGTTCTCTTGGTCTGCAAATGGACATTTTCTATGAGAAAATTGAAATTTTCTGGAACAAATTCGAGGGTTAACGGGTTAAGTGTATAATAGTAAAGAAAACGTTTTTACTTAGCAAGTGTCTATCTCCAGGCCGAGAGAAAAGTATTTTTAAAAATTTATCACTAGAATGACTGGATCTGTTACCGAGCCAGTCATTCTCGTGGTAAAAATTCAAAAATTCTCTTCTGTAGACCTTGCAAATAACCATGTCTGAAGACCAATGCAAAGTAGTTTTGGTCAGTTTGACCATTAAAGGGTAAAGTTAACACACGAGTGGTTAGTCGTGTCCAACGATAATCAAGTATAGTTTAGAACTGACCAGTATTCTTATTAGAACTGTACTTTTTCATTACGGAGCATCGCACATTGTGCACAGCTGCACTTTATTAGCAATCTGTTGACCGTTTGACTCTCTAGATAGCTACTGGTTAAATTTTAATAAACAAACCTGATTTTTTTTTTATGTAACAGAAATACATTCAGTGTGTATTATGTATCTTTGAAATAAACAGATATAGCTATTTTATGTTCTAAAGTAAAATGTGAATATTAGTCCAGTCAAAATAGCTAAAATTTGGCAAAACCTACCACTAATTTCAACAGAAATGAAATTACGTAGAATGTGTTCGGTAGGTACTTCCTGGTGACATATTAAAAATATATTAAAGTCTTTTAAGTGGAACTATTCTTTTTTTACAGTTAAAGTTTATGGTCTTTTCAGTCGTCTGGCCCAACGCCAAAACGTAAATATGACTATATCGCTGCAGCACATCGCGATAACTGTTTATATATGCAGAGGATAGGCATGTTCACATCAAATATAAATAATGTATGCACCCATGTGTTTATTACAGATGGTTATCCCAGGAAAATGAAGTAGATATGTCTAATGTTAACGTTAAGGGGGTGAGCATGGGATTTGGTGGCTATATTATTAACCAAAAAAAACTTGCAAATCCACGACGTCATGACCATTACGGCACTCGTCATGTTTATAAATAGGATAACATTAAGTTCATCTGTAAATTAAACACGGGGACACAATTAAATAACTCCTTCCAATATATTATAGTTATTGTAACATACGGGCCAGGTTGATTTTATAAATGGGCAATCAAAGTAAACTGAAAAGCGGATTTCCTCGATATAATGAACCACGCTTTTTAAACAATAAAACTTTCTTCATTGTTAGCCCATACTTTATTCAAATCAAATTAATTATTCACATTTGATCCAATAAAACTGATTAAACTGACAAATAAAATATTGATTCAACATTTTGATATTTGAATCAATTATTCACCCTTGATCCAATAAAACTGATTAAATTTATTGATAAAATATTGATTCAGTCTCTTGATATTCATATGATTTACCTGGCGAGTTGTGTATTCTGGGAGAAGGCATTATCAGATGGACCAGCAGTTACTTTAAGTGCCAAAGGGTGTGATGGTATTGCTAAAGCAACTTTTGAATATGAGTCTGAGATAGTTGTGAAACGTGGAGACGTGGTTCATATTAAATGTCGAAAAGTATTTTGCAACCCTATAGCCATATAAAATTTAATTGAAGAATGAAAGCATGTATCAGAGGGTTATGTCCATTCAGCTGACTCAACTCCCACTCTCCGCTCAGAGGAACCCACATTCTCATATCAGGATTATTGTTTGCTATGTGGAAATAGTGATAAGTATGATCGAAAGAAAAAACTGCATGGGCTCATTCCAGTACGGACAAACGAATTTGATATGACATTACTGAGAGCATGTGATAAATGTCAGGATGAATGGTCAGATAAGATCAAGGGAAGGGTGACATTCGCACAGGACCTTCATGCAGCTGTTACTGTTTACCATCAAACCTGAAATGTAAACTTTAGAACTGGTAAAACTGTGCCACATTCATACAAGAAAGCATGTGATGGTTTGTCAAGGTAAATAAAATTAGGAAGGCCGGAAGATATTGTTAGAGCCGATGCTTTCATAAAGGTCGCAGAAAAACTCCAGGCGATTGACGAACAGCAGACAACAATCGCAGAAATTATTCAAAATATGGCAGATGCTTTACAAGGTTCAAATTTGGAACCATATGGTTCAACACACATGAAAGACACACTTCTTGGGTATTTTTTTGATAAGATAATCACCACAGAGATAACTGGTTCCTAAAATGCAGTGTCCTTCAGACGTACAGCTTCGGCCATTCTAAATGAATTTACAGACAGCCCAAAGAAAATGATCTTGAGGCCGAAAAGTTTAGATTAATAGAAACGGCTGGTCTGACTGTATCAAGAGTGACATTAAGTCGGTTGTTCAATCTAAAGACGTTTACTCCGCTAGCCTTTCCATGTCTACCGTCGATGGAGCAACGGCCTTTCTACCACATCCATTGCGACTTTTTCTGAATGCCTTGTTTGTTGGAACGGATAAAGACTCAAAGGTATGTTCTTTAGGACAGACTATCATGCAGGCTACATGTCCCAGAAATAACAGACCTCCATTACAGCTAGGTCTGGCTGTTCAGATGCATTCTCATTTCGCATCCAGATTCCTCATCGAAACATTGGTGGAAAGCCATGTCAATTCTTGAAAGTGCTCCCGTGGATAGTCCATTACAATCAATGGTGGTACGGTTGGGTGGCTTTCATACATTAATGAGCGTTCTTGAGAGCATCAGACACTTGATGCCAGGGACATGTCTCCAAGACCTTCTGGAGGCGGGTTTTGTTGGAAACACAGTTTGCCACATACTGAATGGTAAAGCGGTGGCAAGAGCTCTCCTTACATGTTTACTGTGTAAGATCTTTCAAACAATATTCTGCCTCTGCTATCTCAAGATAATGTGACAGAGGAAACAGACATTGAAAGTGGAAGTAACACTGTCCCAGTGGAACTTGATGCACTATCGACGATGTACGATGACCTCATGTTAGGCAAAATTACTCTCCAAGAAGCAGAGTCATCAGTAGAGTTGCGGTCTTTTCATAGGAATCTTCAAACAGAGATGGCAACTATGTCGTCAGAATATTGCGCTGCCAAGACATGGGTAAATTATATGGAGATGATCACCATTGTGCATGACTTTATCAGATCTGAACGAACGGGTGATTGGTTCCTTCATCTTGAAACGATGCCAGTCTTGTTACCATACCTGGCAGCATCCGGTCACAATCTGCACACACATTCATTGTACCTCTACCTCCAGAAAATGAGAAGGTTACTTGAAACACACCCTCAGGTTTACATGTATTTCTCCCAGGGAATACATGTTGCTCGGAGGTCAGACCGTTTTTGGGCTTGATTATCGCCAGACCTTGTGATTGAACACGTTTCAATGAGGAGTCTTAAAACGAGTGAGGGCCTCACCAGAGGTAGGGGCATGACTGAAACACAGCGAATAGTTTGGTGTTTGTGAAGACCCGCGTATACTGAAGTTAATGTTGCCATGGAGCAGGTCACCTCAGTCACATATGACACAAGTGAGCAACATAAAGATTTATCCCTAGCTAGGCAAACAAGGGGCACTGCCGATTCTAGAAAACGTATGTCCTTCATTGAATGGCGGTCACCATTTGACACTAATCCATCACTTCGGAACATAGTTAATGGCATTGCAGTCGGGGCACACGTAAACGTACATAGTGCAAAGCAAATGAGAAATGCCATTCTTAATTAAATGGATGGGCAACCCGTTCTCACGGATTCGTTCAGGAGAAAGAAACAGGCTATAACATTTGAACCCATGGCTGCTGTCAAGATTGGCAGTGATATGGTCAAGATAGATCCCTTGCTTCTGTTTCAAAGGTTAATCATCACAGGATCTCAGACAAACGATCTGGCAAATGCGCTGACCTATGAACTGAGTAGTTACTCTCCATCATTGTTCGAAAGAAAGGACAGTCTCTTAGAAGCTATAAAACCACAGCTAGTAAAAGCGATCTAGTCTGCAGTACCACCACAACCGCCACAAAGTCATAAGTTCAAATATATGCTTGATGGAGTCGCTCTTCTCCACTGTATTTCATGACCAGTGAGCAGGACGTATGGTAAAATATTGCATGACAATAGCAACTATGTGACAACACACTATGGTCAATAACAAGTTGTTTTCGATGTCTACGATACATGTCTGTCAACAAAAGACAATACCCATAGACGCAGGGCAGGGTGTGAGGATAGCAAAGTGATTTTCAGTCCATCCATGAAACTCCAGTTGGACAAGAAAGAATTTCTCTCCAACAGTGAAAATAAACAACGATTCCTTGCATTACTGGGTGAAAAGCTAGCTCAGTGTGATTGTGAGGTAGCACATGCCAAAGGAGACGCCGGTGTATTAATCGTGCAAGCTGCAAATAATGTTTCAAACCCCTATTTAAGACTTTATGCTCGGCCTCAACGTGGCGCAGGGGTGTAACCCACTGGGTGTCAATCTAGACATTTGGAGAGGCTAACCAGAGCAGTATGCACAACGCTAATGAAATGACACTTCGAGATCGAATCAACCGAAATGGTGCTCGCCCTGTGAGAATCCGACAGGCAGGTGCAGCGCCGGGCTCCACGCCTCGAAGGAACCCACCCTCAGCTACTGGAGGTCCCATCAACTCGTCTTGTGGAGCCAGGGGACGAGGATGGAGAGATATTGGCCAATCGAAAATGAAGACCAACCCCAAAGAGAACCCCAGTATCAACATCATGCACTGGAACGCAGAAGGGATTAGCAACAAGAAACCAGAGCTCGAACAGTTCCTGTACGAAAACAACATTGATATCTGCTGCATCCAAGAGACACACCTGCAAGAAGGAAAACCATTTAAGATCAGAGGTTATCAGATTTTCTGGTGTGATCGAAGAGGAAGAAAGAAAGTCGGGGTGATCACCTTGGTCCGAAACAGCGTGAACGCCAGCCAGATCAAAACCTTTATGGAAGTGGCAGAATATATCAAGATCAAGGTAACAATCAGCAACTCTGTGATTGACATTGTCAATTATTACTGCCCTAATGACAAGAATCTCTCACTTGACACAATCCAGGTCCCGTACTGCCACTTCCTCATTGCAGGAGACTTTAATAGCCAGTCCCAGAGCTGGGGATACAGAACACTTGATAAACGAGGAGAAGACATTGAAGCATGGCAATATGAAAAGCACCTTTTACTTGTCAACGATCCCACAGATCATGCTACCTTCTACTCGCGCCGGTGGCAATCGACAACAACGCCGGACTTGGCATTTTGTACAGAAGACATTCACAGAAACCTCAGTAGAGTGGTCGGATCGCAGTTAGGAGGAAGCGACCACCGCCCAGTCCTCCTCTCTCTTTCTGGAAGTATTTCGACAAGTTCACCTCAACATCCAAGGTGGAACTACAAAAAGGTAAATTGGAGTCCAATGAGCTTAACCAAAATATAGCAGTAGAAGGGAGAAACATCAACAATGTGGTAAAGGAAGTGAATTCAAGTATCCTTGAAGCTGCCAACGAAGCGATTCCTCGAGGGTTCAGGAAAAACTACCGCTCCTACCGGACAACAGAACTGCAAGCAGCACATGATAAACCAGACAAGGCCAGAGAAGATGCAGAGGGTAATCCCTGTCATGAAAACCACGTCACGCTACAACAAACTAAAGCCAGGTATCTAAAGATAAAGCTGGAGGCCAAAAGAAGAAGCTGGCGGGAAAAGACAGCAGGGTTTAATTTAGAGAGAGACACCACAAAGCTATGGAGACTGACTAAAGCACTGAATGATGAGGGTGTCGGGGGAGAGAAGATTACTCTTGAAGAAGATGGACAAACACTGACAGGAAAGATGGCTGGAGATACCTTTGCGAAGGCATATGCAAAAGAAAGCAACATTTCCATACCACGAATGCGTCAAAAAGACGTTAGAAAAGAGCAAAAGGAAAGAACAGATACCAACACTCATGATGCAATGAAAGTTGACATTAGTTTAGCAGAACTGAAGAAGGCTATCTGCCAATTGAAAAAGAAGAAATCCCCCGGGTCAGATGGCATTACGAATGAAATGATCCAACACCTTGGTAATGCATCTCTTCGCAAGTTGCTAGACATCTTTAATCTCAGTTGGACCAATGGAGAGCTTCCTCAGTGCTGAAAGGAAGCTAGAATGACCCCTATTCTGAAAAAAGGGAAGAACAAGACGAAAGTGCTGAGCTACCGTCCTATCAGTCTTACAAGCTGCATATGCAAGACCATGGAGCGCATCAGTGGTACCTGGAGTCGGAGAACATTATAGATTCAGAGCAGGCCGGCTTCAGAAGATACATGAGCACAGAAGATCAAACAACACATCTTGCACACATCATAGAGTACACTTTTCAAGCCAAGAAGGTGATGCTAGCTGTCTTTATCGATCTGCTGAAGGCATTTGACAAGGTGTGGAAGGATGGCCTCCTCGTGAAGCTCCGGCGCACAGGCATCGGTGGCAACATGTTCCGATGGACCAAGTCATACCCACACAATCGCAGAGCTAGGGTGCTGGTGGATGGACAATCTGGACATAATGTATTGCCGAGACAAGGGGTGCCACAAGGTGGAGTGTTATCACTAACTCTGTTCATATTCTTCATTAATGACATTGTAGCAGAGCTGCCCAATGGGATCCAAGCAGCCCTCTATGCAGATGACCTCGTACTTTGGTGCACTGAGGAGTACACACGTACAGAATGCAGCTCGCTTTGGACAGAATTACAGCTTGGGCCAATCGCTTGTGTATTACCATCAACAAAGAAAAATCATCTGCCATGCTATTCTCACTGTCCACCAAAACCAAGGTTGGCAATCTGACACTGGGCGGTACTCCACTCGAGTATGAGGACCAGCAGACATACCTGGGTGTCACCTATGACAGAAGATTAACATGGAAGGAGCACATCCAGAACGCAGAGGCTAAGGCCAGAAGAAAGCTAAACATCATGAGGAAGCTGGCAGGAACAAAGTGGGGTGCCAATGAAAGGATCCTCAAGACCATCTACCCAGGTGCCGTACGACCACACCTTGAGTATGGATCCAGCTCACGGATGACAGCAGCTAAATCTCATCAACAGAACCTCGACAGAGTACAAATCCAGGCACTGCGCATCATCACTGGTGGAATGAGATCAACACCAATAGAAAAAGGGAGCAGACAGCAGACATCCCCCCACTTAGCAAAGGAAGGGAACGTAAAGCACTGATCCAAGCTGCAAAGTTCAAATCGTTCAACAACCACCCGATGAAGATCAGGCAAGCACAGCTGTCATCAGGAAGACTTAAAAGATCAAGTTTTGTGAAAGAGTCAAAAGCACTTCAAAGGGAACGCCAAGAAATGTTGACAGCACAAACAGAAGACCCAAACCACATACCTGATCCTCAAACCTGGGAAAACAAACTAGAGAGCATAGCTATTCGCACCACAGTACCTCATCTCACAACCAAAGATGAACACAGTGATGTGAGCAAGAAGGCCCTGATCCTAGCCATGCTGGAATAAATGTATCCTCAGGATACATGGATAAGGATCTACACAGATGGATCAGCCAAAAATGCAATTAGGAGCGGAGGTGCTGGACTGCACATACAGTATCCAAACGGACAACATGAGTCAGCTGCAATACCGACAGGCAAACACTGCACAAACTACAGAGCTGAAGTCGAAGCACTGGTTCATGCAGCTAATACCATCAGCAGAACAGCAGACCCTATTGCACAGATTGTATTTTATCTGATGCCCGCTCCGTCCTTGAGCCTATCACCAAAGGTAAGCTGCTACAACTTGAAGAAGCACTACAAACCATCAAATACTTTCGGATAGCATTGCAGTGGATCCCCTCACACTGTGGACTCCAAGGAAATAAGGAAGTAGACAAGATGACAAAGGTGGGTGCAGAAGAGAATCAGACTGAAAACATGGTTACCCATACAGAGATGAAGTCACTCTATAGAACACCTCAATCAGAAGATGCCTACCATCATCTCCCGAGGCCAGAGCAAGTGACCATTTTTCGTCTCAGAACTGGACACAACAGACTAAACCAACACATGTACAGGCGGTTCAACCTTACGACATCGCCCGCTTGTCCTTGTGGAGAAGCAGAACAGACCACAGAGCACATACTTCAATGTTGCAGTACGTATCAGCTGCTGAGAGAAGAGAGCTGGCCTTTGTCAAACTCTTTTCTTGAAAAGCTGTATGGGCCTGTGGAAGAACAGCAGAAAACCACAGATTTCATCCTGAGAACGGCTCTCCAAGTGTGATACCAGCGATCGAAAAGAAGAAGAAGATGTTTCAAAGATATGTGAGGCAGTACTGATCGGGGATGACACTGACCTGCTTATTATCCTCATATATCATGCTGGGAGGAACAAGCATGATATTTACCTTCATCCTGAACCAAAGAAAGGAGCACCTCCAAAATGTATAAGTGTGAATTCCATCAGGCGTACACTAGGAAAGAGCGTTTACGAGATTATTCATTTTTGTACACGCTTTTCTCGGATGCGATACAACGTCGAGAATATTTGCTATAGGCAAATCAGTTGGACTGACATGAATGACAACAAGGTATTCCGTGACCAGGCCAAAGTATTTGAAAGTGCAGCATCATCGAAGAAAGATCTCATATCTGCTGGTGAGAAAGCCATGGTTATTCTGTATAAAGGAACAGAAAATGACAAACTTAACATGATAAGGTATCAACGATTTCAGGAGCGTTTAACAATCAGTAAAAAGGCCATCCCATCCACCCAAGCATGTTACCAGCAACATCTGCGGCGATGAAGTACCACAGCCTCCGTGTGTTCCATCAGATTCAGTACTGGAAAGGGAATGTCTGAAATGCTGAAGAATGGGGCTGGAAGATTTCAGAAGGTAAAATGATACCAGTGCAATCTGACTTGGATCCTGCCCCGCAGTTCCTACTTGAACTTTTGAGATTCACCTGCAGATCGGGCTGTGGTATTATGTGATGCCGATGTCATCGGCATGGACTTGATTGTTCGCCTGCGTGTTCTGGGTGCAGGGGCATTTGTCAAAACATGTCAATAATGACCTGGATGAAAATGAAAATTAAATGAACGTAGAAATAATTTCAAACATCGAGTTTTAGTGTCATCTATTATTTAGACTGGTGGCCATATTGGAATATGACGTTATAGAGTGGGAATATTGTGATAACAACATTTTTCTCTGATAGAATGGTGGCATAACACACGTGTCATGC
>CM067365.1:60173163-60190663 GCA_034401795.1 Chaetoderma sp. LZ-2023a
TCGAGCCAGTCATTCCAGTGGTAAATTTTCAAAAAGAGTCTTCTCTTAGTCTGCAAATGGACAATTCCCAAGACCACTGCAGAAGCCGTTTTTGGTTTATATGAGTGTTAAAGTTGCTTGTTTTTTTTTAACAAATTGACTTGAAAATTCTTAAATTTATATAACGGACTATTAATAGCCACTATTGTGAGGGAGCTACGCCATTTTGTTTGTGACGTCGGCTAACAAGATATGTATTTGATTATGACGTCAGATACTTGAGCAAGTGATGGGATCTCTATATCATGCATATAATCTTCCTATGCCAAAAATGGATGAATCCGTTTTAGCTAAGACCCTCCGATCTCTACTTAAGCTCCACCCACGCTTTTGCACGTGCCGGGATCTATCAATCCCTGCCCTCTCTGAATCTCAATTTCCAGAAACTATACAAGCAAGCTGTTTAATATCTTGAAACTAATTTGACCGTGTGCTGTTGCTACGTATTGCAGCAACAGCACCCAATCGAATTAATTTCAAAATGTTCAAGAGAATGTGCATTAATTAGTAAAGACATACCATTCGTCCAAAATTGACGTACAATTAAGCATTTATGACGGACATAATCACTTCATTCATGACGTAATTTATCATAGCGTCATCCTACACGTGACGTAGTTGATTATGACGTTATGTGATTTGCTGAGAGACGGGATTCGTCAATTCACCTTTCCAGAGTATCCATCCATCAGCTGACCCCGTATGACGTCATAATCAGCTCAGCGCGTGTATGATGACGTCACTATCATTACGTCACAAAGGGTTCCATATAGACCGTCACCAAATCTCAAATACTCCGACACGCTGTATGAATTGTATGGCTTTGTAATTGTTTGCTATTTAATAAACATGGTGTTGAATATTTTGAAACTAATTTGACTGGGCGCTGATGCTGCCTTAGGCAGCAACAACACCAAGTAAAATTAGTTTCAAAATATTCAACAACTTACCTGTGTAGCTTTTTGGAAATTGATAGTCAGGGTGTTCCGAGATCGATCGATTCCAACACGAGCGAGTTGTGGGTGGAGCTTAGCTAGAGATGGGCGGGGCATAGCTAAAACCGCAACGTTCCATTATCTACGATATAATCAAAATACTTCACAATAAAAACCATAAGTCCGTCGCGAAAATCGAAAGATCTATCACTAAAGCGTATGTTTGGTGAATTTTTAAGTTAATAAGCATTCCATTGAATATTTTGAAATTCATTTAACTGGGAACTGTTGCTGCCAGCGACCATAGCCGTTGCCGTCCGCTGCCATATGCAACAGCAGCAAACAGTCAAATCAGTTTCGGAATATTCAACAGCTTACCGGTACTGTTCCCTTGAAATTTAGGTGCTGGGAAATCAGGTTTCAAATTGTTCAAATCGATTCTGACACGCGTACAAAGTAGGTGAGACTTAGCTGGAAATGAGCGGTGCTTAGCTAGAAATGGGCGGTGCTTAGCTAGAAATGGGCGGGCCTTAGATAGAAATGAGCGTGGCATAACTCGAAATGAACCTGTCTCTGTCGTTGTGCATATGATAAATTCCTCTTAAAACGCAGATCCATGCCTAAATTTGAAACACGCGTCATAGAATTTGAAAATAAAATTTGATATTAACGATGTTTAGGTTGACGGGCTATCAAAATTCACTCTATGATTTTCCCTCATTTATCTGTTTCACCAATCATTCTTTAAAAGAAATGTCAGAAAGATTTTCAGCGCCGCAAAATTGCGAAATATTGAGCAACAACATTTTAATAGTACGTCATATCATAACAGGACGGCTAATGGAATGAAATATACACCCACCCCACACCACACCAGCACCCACCCCACCCCATTCCACACCGCCCCAACCGCACCCGGTGTAAACAGATACGAGCTTTTATCCGAGTCCTGGGGAAAACAACCATGGAGCTAATGCATTTTCGTACTCATGTATAATTAGCGTATAATTAACCCTTTAATTGCCAATATTCAAATTCAAGCGAATTATACAGGAAAGCTGTTGAATATTTTGAAACTAATTTGACTTAGGGCGGTTGCTGGGAAAGGCAGCAACAGTTCCAAGTAAAATTAGTCTCAAAATAATCTTGCTTCATAAATAATTTGTCGTGTCTGGTTTTTTAAGAGATACAGTGATAATACAACAGTTTTTGGTGAATTCACGGACATGCATTCTTTCCTAGAAGCAATATGACTAAATCATTGTCCTCTAATGGAAAACGAATAACTCTTAAGTAAGATGGCAATTTCTGGAGCTGACAAGTAGGTGTTTCAGGAAATGATGTACGGTGCGGTGCGCATTCCGCCAGAAGCAAATGTCATTGACCAGCCTGTAGTTTTTAAACGTGACTGGTACCCAGTAGATAGCTATGGTACAGAAAACCTAAAACATACACACACGCACGCACACGCAGATGCACGCACGCACGCACCCCATGACACGAATTGGCATACGCATGAACACATGAATCAACGCATGATGCATAGTCAGACACATGGGTGCACGTACTATGACAGCCACATTCATGAACGACGGACCCACTGTCTATTACATACTTTTCAAGACGATAACATCAAAATATTCTTTTATTAGCTCTTCCTCATTGCCTATGGCAGCAACAGCGCCCAGTCAAATTAGTTTCAAAATATTCAACAGAATATTTGTTAAATAGTAAAAGCAAACAATTTGTACAACAACGTGTAGACCGTCTTCAAATATGCGTTCGTGACGTTCTTATCGACGTCATTCATCATGATGTCATTGTACACATTGCGCAGTTCATTATGACGTCATATGATGCGTGGGTACACTGGAAAGGTGAATTACTCACGTGCTTTGCAAAAAGAGTATATAGACTTCATGAAATCTTAGAGAGCCATAGACGCAATATTTTGATTTGCTATTTGCTGATTGTACCGAGATTTTGGTGTCCATTTTTGCTATCCATACCAGTAATATGGCCAGCCTCTTCGTGTGTTAAAACTGGCAATTAGGCCTCCGTGTCCGCGTAGTAAATCCAAGATGTCTCAGTCTAGTGTCAAAGTACCTTTTGATCAATGAAAGTAAAATCCCCTTCGGGATTGCGCTTTCCTCACTCTCACTCCAAAATATATATGTGATAAAGTCAAATATTGGATAATTTGACTGGGCGCTGTTGCTGGGTCCGTTTGAATGCACCATTTTTCAATGTTCGTTTTCGTGCATCACTTGCTAAGCGTGAAAATGTGCCACAAAACAATAATGACAAACAAAACAACGTTATTTCTGATTTGAAATTATTACTTTAAAGTCCAATCTTTTAACCTTTCGGCGTCTAGCATGCAAATTTACAAGCGTATTTCATAGCTAGTGAAAATAGATATTACACAATTTAAATCATAACTAGAATAGATTTGCTGAAGTAACTGTAGATCTGCGTGCTGTGTGATAAAGTGACACGATAATAGTGACACCATAAATTGTGAATAAATACATTTGCATCCTTGATACTAATGACCAACAAAGTATGACACTATTGAGAAGCAGAACGGAGACCATTGTCAATGGGCCAGTCATGAATGATGTCATTGACAAATTGATCAATTGACTATATCACCATTGACCAGTGACTCAAGTATCTTTGGTACTAAAAACCAACATGGCAATCGTTTTTGGAAGTATCATTATACAACAAGTTTTGACATCCGTGGGTCTTGGGAGGAGTAAGCTGTCACCAGCCAGGGCAACTAAAATAATTCCTAAAATTGTGATGCTCTGAATCTTAGAATCTGTGGTGTTCTGCATCTCTGGCAGTGATATCGTTTATATCAGTTCAACTCGCATTTGAATGTATAGGTTTTGGGAACAGAACAGGAATATCAGGCAGAAAGGGACAGTGCCGCTATTGCTGCGTGATGGGAAGGGGGATGCACGTAACATGCTCTTCTCTGCATTCGCGCCTATGTTTTAGAGGCAGACAGAAAATTAGATGCGCTCATATTGTGTTTCCTGCTTTCCTTGGGTGTAACAATATAGATTTTTTTCAGTTGAAATCTTCCGTGAATATGTGTAGGCCATATGTAGTGGTTTGGAGGAGAATGCGTACACCAGCCAGTGAAGTGGGCAACCCTAATTGAGAATGTGTGAATTTTAAATGTCCTCAATATGTTTTTCCAATATTTATCTAAAGAGTACTTCAGTAGAAATCTTGGTTAAATATTTACAGATGCTGAGAATAGCAGAGGCATATCTGGAAGGGCAGTACTACGGTAGGTGTGGGAGGGCTTGATTTTAGATGGAGGTTAGCCCATTAGTTGCATTTGACGCAGCAAGACAGGTGGAAATATAGAAATATCTGCCAATGGAGGAGGTGGTAGGAAGGAGAGTGTTCTTGGACGGTGTACCCACTTCTCCCTCCTTGGTGTAGCCGGTTGGTGGTAGATTGGATGGTTGAGTTAACGGTATAGTGATCAGTACTCCTCGTCAGGTCATCTACATGAAACTGCGTACAACATGGCATGGTTGCTAGAAAATCGCGGGACAAAGGCGATCTACTGTTCTAGAAATTACTAAATGTAAATACTTCTACCAGCCCAGCCCACCACACCACACACCATGCCCATGATCAGTTATGTTTTGTATCGCTATGCAAAGGATGTTTTAGTTATTTGGGATTGCTTGTTTGGACTGGTATAAATATATAGCCAACAGAGAGAATTCTCTATTCTGTTAAATATTTTAAGGGCAATATAAGGAAATCGTAGCTAATTCATCTAACAAGATCGATTGAATCTCTGTAGTTGCGGGTTCCAGATTTGTTTTGATTTTTCGGTTTTTACTTATCATGTGGAATCCTAGCATATGATCACGGAATACGTTTTTATAACTGACTTGAGTGACTGGCCGATTGATATACCGACCGATTTACAGACCAATTTACTAAGTAACCAACCGACTGACATACCGACTAACCAACCATCTGACCAACCTACCGTCAGACGGGTTGACTCTCTAACCTAATGCTTAGATACCTCAGATGCTGTGTAAAACAGCCTAAGAGTAATAAAAGAAAAACTGGGAAAAAACCTGAAAACATTCATGCATCGATCCTGCAGCCTATTACAATATGTTGCAATGATATATACAATACACTGTATCAGCGCCGATGGCAAGCGTCAGCGTCAGCGTCAGCGACAACGTTGGCGTGGGAGCACGGTAAGATTCCAGACCCTTATATAGCAACGAAGTTATCGCGTGTACAAAAAAAATGCGCTTATGGCAGGTTATCTCAAAGACGATTGGTCAGATCCAAAATAAAAGTAATAGCAATACAGGTCATATGTGTCACTATAAGTTCATTAAGTTTGGAGCCGATCAGTTGAAAACTGCAGGAGGGTGATTCTTCAGTAATTACTCATATTGATGAATGGTAATTTTGCAAAACCGATTGCATTAATTTTACATTTAATGTTATGGAAATATGTTAGGGGTAACTCCCCTTAAAGAAATAGCATCCAGCAGCGACTTTCCACGAAATACAGAGATGTGGCATAATCCTTAATGAGATCACCGCAATGGAAATATCAGTACCGCGACCATTGTTACATTCTAACAAAATCATGGTTAATGCAAATCTTCCAACTTTTTATGACTCCGGTCACTTTAAACAGAGCTAAGACAAAAATATACAACACAAAACTTTGTCATATACAGTGGTCTAGATTTCGTACATCAAATTCAATAACATTATGTAACTAACTTTGTTTTCCTCGTCTTGAATGCAATACGCAATCCTAGAACTTTTCTGTGCATTTTATTCAACTAATCCTAGTCTGATTAATAAACTATAAAAAAGGATTTCATAGTTGGTTCTTGATGTTAAAATTGCACATTTATGCGTTGGTCGTGGCCATGAAACATGGTCGCAATTTTGACGTGGTGTCGCGGTAGGGACAAATTCTAGTCAACTCTTCCCAATTACCAACCCTTCCCACTTACGGAATCACAACTTTAGTAAGTGGGACGGTTTGCTAGTTGGAACTAGTGGACCATAAGAGCTAATTGATGGTTTTATTACCCTCGCCCCGTAAGGGAAAGAAGATATTACAATCGTGTGCGTGCGTGCGTGCGTGCGTGCGCGTGCGTGCGTGCGAGTGTGTGTGCGTAAGTGCGTGCGTGCGTGCTTGTGTACTTACATACATGCACGCGTCCAGGCATGCGCGCGTGTACATTCGCACACGTGTGTACGTGCGTATGTCCGTGTCTGGGTCGATATCTCAAATGCCGGATAATAGCCAGCATCCTAATCGTATCAAATTCTGGATCTATGCATATATCGGATAGGCCTACTACTGGTCCGATTCGGTTAAAATGTTAACACAACTTTGGACTTGATCCGGAAAACCCGAAAAAATTCGGAAAATCCGAAAATTTGTAATATCAGAAAACATTTTGCAATGGAACAAAAGGCGACCATCTACAATATCTGAGTGCTCATTTTTGTTGAGTGCGTACATATCATCATCATCATCATCATCATCATCATCATCATCACCACCACCATCATCATCATTATCATCATCATCATCACCGCCACCATCACCACCACCATCATCATCACCACCGCCATCACCACCATCACCACCATCACCACCATCACCACCATCACCACCATCACCACCATCATCATCTTCTTCACCGCCACCACCACCATCACCACCGTCACCACCATCATCATCTTCACCACCTCCACCATCACCACCACCACCGCCACCACCAACGCCGCCATCACCACCACCAGTATTATTATTCATCGACGTCGGCATCATAGTTTATGCTTCACCGCGTGCGTGTGTGAATGTGTATGCATATGACTGCGTACGCGTCAGTTTTAAAATATAGGAAATCGCATCTAGCCTATTGTGGTCTATTTATGCATTTATAACCCAAGATATTAAAAATAGCATTTAATCAACAAATTCATTGCGAAAATGCTTTCATCAACATGTTATTAAATATGTCAGTAAAATGCTTGTTTCGGAAAATGTTGCTAAGTTACCAGAAGTTCTACCTCCAACTCTAAATATAAAAACCATATATCGCAAAATCGTACTCATGTAAATTTATATCGTACAAGATTTTATTTAAATTAGACTAAATTGAAAATTTAATATAGGCGTATTCAACAGATAATGGTATAGCGGGTTTTTATTGGTTAAAGGGTTAGGTTCAGAGGCGTCCGTGCCCGCACCCCCCCCCCCCCCACCCCCCCCCCCCTCACCCCACCCACTTCCCCCATCCCCACCCACCCCACCACCCTCACACAGACCCCCCCCAACAACACACACACAACACACATACACACACACGCACGCACGCACGCACGCACGCACGCACGCACGCACGCACGCACGCACGCACGCACGCACGCACGCACGCACGCACGCACGCACACACACACACACTATGGCATGGACACATCCAAGGCAAACTCTCAGACGGCGACACGTCCCTCAAATACCCACAAACGCCGGAAGCTATGTTGTGTTGCATGTTCTCAGGGTTGATGTGGCAGAACTAACTCAAATGTGTTCATTTTTTTCTAATATTTTACTAAATGCACTTAATCACCACCCCACCCCCCACCCCACCACCATGGATTGCGGCGGATGCGAACTGTATCTCCCACCTAAACTGAATGGAATAATTTCACGTTGATCAGCAAGACCAGGGTCCACGTTTATGCCTCTCGGCCATTTTGTTTTCAGTTGCTTAATCCAAAATGTTTCTCGAAGTTTTCTTTGCTTATCAGTTTCTTCTGTAGCAGAAAGAGGCAGTTGCTCAATAGGTATAATTTCAAAGTGTCTATCGACAGAATGACCAGGAAGATTGAAATGTTGAGCTACGTTGGTGTCCTCGTCGTGTCTAATATCGCAAAGGTGTCTAGTTGCTCGCCATCTTAAAGGGAATTTTGTTTCACCGACATACTGCTTTTGGCATAATTTGCAAGATATTAAATAGATAACATTTTTAGACTCGCAATCTAAATTAGACTGAAGTTGGAATTTGCTTTTGTTCTGATAACTGACAAATGTTTTCTGATTAGGTAGATGGAGGTCTAGTTTACACCTCTTCCTTCCACATTTCTGAGATTGTCCTACGCCTATAATCGGACGATTGTGACCAATTTTGGTAGGCTTTTGATCGGCAGCCTGATCAGTAATAGTTTCCAAATCATCACAGAGTTTCGGACTTTATTTTGCGCAAAAATCTTGTTGAATATCCCCTCGGTTTGAGGGCTTTAAATAAGGTGGAACACGCAGATTCAAAATTCTTTCCATCACCAGAATTTTGATTTGACAATACCTTTAAAAGTATGAGGTGGATGGAAAGATTTCTTATGCAGTAGTTGATGGGAATCGGTGGGCTTAAATAATACTTTGTAATCAAGAAGCCCACTCGTGTTATAATTTACACCTTTGTAGAGAGTAACGTTCAAAAAGTCTACAGACGACTGGTCGATGTTGGCTTTAAGTTTGATGTTAGGATCGTGACTGTTCAAAATAGTGAAAAATTCATTAAACTCTTCCTTCAAATGATTCCAGATCATAAAAATATCATCGAGGTACCGGCGGTAAAATAAGGGCTGCTTAGGACATTTGTTAAGCGCATCTTCTTCCCACTCAGCTACATAGATGTTGGCAAAACTAGGACTAAAACGTTTACCCATAGCGCATCCACAGATTTGTTGGTAGATTTCGCCAGCGAATTCGAAATCATTGCCCTTTAAACTCAGCTCCAGGAGAGCTAATATTTCGCTAGTGGGCCTATTGTTATCAGGATATTTATCAAATGCTCTGCGAACAGAAATCAAACCACTTTCGATCTCAATGTTTGTGTACATAGCATCGATGTCGAGGGATATCAAGAGTGAGTTTGGAGGAACAGAAATTTTGAAGACCTCGGATAGGAAATCCTCAGTGTTGTTCAAAAATCTGAAATGTCTATTCGCAATTGGTTGTAGGTGGTAATCAATAATTTCACTAATTCGATAAGATTCAGAGCCGCAATCAGAGATAATAGGTCGACCCGGTGGTATCATAGGGTCGGACCATGACTCAATAGGTTTATGAATTTTTGGCAATTTGATGATGATGATGATGATGATGATGGTGCTGCTGGTGGTGATGATGGTGGTGGTGGTGGTGGTGGTGGTGGTGGTGGAGATAGTGGTGGTGATGATGATGATCGTGATGATGATGATGATGGCAGAGGCCATTTTTGCTGATATGAGTGCCTACCCTTTGAACCCTGATTTCCCAGAATCTCAATCAGGGTTTCTCATAAGGGCCCTTTTGAGGGTATATAGCACAAAATGCAACTTGGGACCCCAAAAAGTAGTGGCTGTGGGTCCCATGGGAACGCTGAAAATCATGTAAGATTGTTAAATACTAATTAGTTTTAGGCACAAACATGCCAGTAAAATCTAGCACGAACCCCAATTCCAGTTTTGGGCTCCCAGATTTCAGGTTGGGACCCCGAGATTTTTAGTTTGCGGTGTTCCAAATTTGATGCCAGGAGAAATACTGATCTCAATTTTAAGCCAATCATACAGGCAAGCTGTTCAGTATTTTGACATTGATTTGACAAGAACCTGTTGGCAGCAACAGCAAGTGCCCAGTGAAATTAGTTTCAAATTTTTTTTTTAACTCAACTTTCTGGTCCAAAGGTTTACGGTTAAGTGTTGTTGTATAAATTACAAGACATATATATCAATGTAATAAGGCGGCTTCAAGGGCATATGTAACAAAAAATATCAGACCACGAACAGACGTCAGCATAGCGATATTATTGATGGTCGCGTAGATGATGGTTGCGTTCTTGATATATTTCATATAAAATGGCGCTCACAACAAGACAATTCTTTACTCAGCACATGTCGTGTCATCAATCGGCGGTAACCCATGCAGCATTAATGCAAGACATATTTATTAACAAATAGATTTCTATTAGATTTTCTGATATATAGTGCACGTGGTGCTGACATTTCATTTTCATAACCTTAACTTAGATTTCGATTTTTCGTTCTAACAGTATAAGTACGTTGGCTAAACGTCATTTCAGACATGTTTCAGTACGTATGCCTATAAAACGCCTGATACGAGTGGTCTCCCTTGATCTATATTGAAATAACAAGTAAATTAGCGGCGGTTGCGGTTGATGACGCGGAACTCAGGGACACACATTAATAGCTATATTTCCGTGGTTTAAACATGCTCGTGCATATTTTAAAGTTTTTCTGTTACTTAGTGTGGCAATACATAAATATTCATAAACAATATGCATTCAAGGCATTGATTTCCAGAAGTAGAAGACAAAATGTGTTAACGGAGCATGAGTGGGACACGAAGATGTGAAGATCCCCATGCCATACTTTCAATCACCCTGATCAAACTAAACCATGAAAAACGATCTGGTCTTCTGTCACGCGTGCACATAAAGTATGTTCAGAATGGCAGGCTTTTAGTTTTATATTGAGACGCTGTTATAATTAACATATTATGCATAATAATCATATGACATCACTTTGAGAAATTACCGAATAATTTACCCATGAGACGATAGATCGCGAATAGTTTTTGAGTAATTATAATACTCTGGGCTTCCACGCAGAGTAATTAGAGGCAAAGGCAAATATATCGTTTTCCGAAACTTGGAATATCTCGATAACGAATAGGCTTATTTCAATGCTGTAAAAGGCTACTTCTGCCGTATCGCACCCATGGTGACTGCACGGGTGAATACCCTTGCTATTATTGTAGGTGACCTGTAGTGAGATGTTGCATACGACCTCCCTCGCATCCGGATATGTGTCGCCATAGATCTTTTCACATGATGTTGTGTTTCTAGGAATCCGCTTATCTATTAGCTGCACCGTATGTTTCGTTTCGTATTCGTGACGTCAGAAAAAATTAAAAGTACCATTTTCGTGATCACGCAGAGGACATTAGGAATGTTATTGATTTTCCTTCACCATCCGACATAAACTCTAGCTGCCTACTAGTGTGCAAAACTTTTAAAAAAATCAATGGCTGCTTTAGCAACGAAGTTATTGCGTGTACAAAAATAGTGTGCTTATCTCAACGATGATTAGGCGGATCCGAAGTAAAGGTAATAGTAATACAGGTCATGTGTGTCACTATAAGTTCACCAAGTTTGGAGCCGATCAGTTGAAAACTGTAGGAGAAGATAGGGCATGAATGGTTTTTTGAGTAATTATAATACGCTGCGTTTCCACGCAGATTAATGAGGGATAGTACGGCATTATAGGGAGTGTTTGGTTCAGATTCTTCCAAAAGTACCAAATTTGGCCCAGATGTCGCTTATACCATAATATTTCGATTTCTGATGGGCGCCGAGACGGGCGTTCCCTACGGCCGCCATAATGGCAAAATCCAATATGGCCACCACCTGGTTTAGAGGTCAATAGTAATTAAGAATCAAAAGGGTTAAAATCATGAATAATACCACTTTTAGGGGTTGTCGGGATTGGAGGATCCGATTCTGATCTAATTCCAAGGATATGAGGCCAAGATCATCCCTAAAGATCACTTTACTGGTCATTTTGTGGCCACACCTGACATTTCTGAAGGATCTACTGAACTCGATTCAAGCATCACATCGGCCTCTAACATGTATATGAATGGGATGATCTTTCCAAGGGAGCTTGAAGGCAGGAAGGATGTTTACATATAACTCACAAATTGAAGGTGGCTGTTGAGCTGGCTAGGATATATAGGCTTCAAATTGGTCAAGAGAATGCGCTTTTGTTCCTGCTGGCTGCACCGTGATAATGCACAAGTTTTGTCTACAGACTCAGGCGCATATCGATGGCTCATTCCCCCTAACTGCCTAATGGCTCCCGTCAACGAGTAGATGTGGAGTTTCTTCTACGCAGTGCTCTGGGGCCCATAAGCTCTTCATTGATGTGAGAAGATCCATGGTGATACTTATCTGGATGCGAGTGAGGTCGTATGCAACAAAAGGTCACCTACAATAATAGTAAGGGTATGCACCATGCAGTCACCCTGGCTGCAGTACGGCATAACAAGGAGCGAGAAACCCTATCCCCCTGTATCATGGCTTCAAGCTCAATGGGCGTGGATGGGTAGAAAACATATTGGGATTGATAAATAACAGGGTATCTTGGGTATATTGGTTTAATACAATCGTGTCATGGAAGTGACGTGAAGTTGCGCATGTGGTGTGCGCTCGCCATGCTTGGGATGAGGTGTTGGTATCCACCAACAGCCATCTTAAGGTCTTCACCATTCACGATGTGGATAATATAGATAGAAGGTCTCAGGGAAACCTTTCACTGGATGATATGTCCTGATTTTGAACAACCATCTCGTGCATGATTGCCCTGGAGTGAAGCAGGCTCGCATGAAACTTGACCCCTCTAACACGTAGATTCCCAAGCTACCAGACTCTTACGTAATCAAGATCCCATTCAACTCACTCAACGGATGTCTTTGCACGCAGACTCCACAACAGCGAAGTGAGACCATCTCTTGATACGTGTGCGAGGTATCAAGCTTAAGAATAATGTGCAGATGGCACTGAAACAAGGAGTGTTTGCATATGGTGGCATCATCACCTGGTCATGGTACAACTTGTTTCTAGCAGGAGTCCGTGAAGGCCCCTGGCAAGATCGGCGTCTATCCCCTCTTCCTAGACAAGGCTGCATTCACATCTACAGTAAAGCATGCGATGGCGCTGACGATACCGGCCACTGAGTTCCTCAATCCGAGCCAGACCAGCGTTCTCTGTCCAGATCAGCCACTGTATGCTATCATCAAACTCATCTAATGGCAATACCCTGCCACTGTGGGAGATGGCAAGCTGGTTGGTATGAGGGGCATGCTGCATATCAAAGACAAGATGCATCTTATGATAGGCAAGCTGCTACACGACTCAGAATGGCCCACCGTCCATTCTCACGTGGAAGTCGTGACATCCAGTCACACACAGTCTGCATCACATCAAGTACACGAGATACGCCCATCAAGTCTCGCTCATGTCGCTATACCTACTCAAACAGACCGCCTACTCGGAGTGTTGCGATATGTGGAATCAACGTTCTCAAATAGTGCATCAGTTCAAGTTCTGGTCAAACATAATATAGCTGGAGCTGCTAATGGCTTGGTTGTCCAGTCTCTGTGGGAACTGGACTTCACACTACATGTGCAAGCATGTGACCAACTCTATGGCTGGTTTCACTCCTTGGACCTCAGGAACGACGTACGTTGGCTGACAGTACATGTACGTGACTTATTAGAGATAGATGCAAAACACCCTGAAGTACATGCTGAATTCAGGAAGGGCAATCTTGCTGTGTATAAATCTGCTAGAGGGGTATACCTCATGGACAAGGACCAAGCCCAAGAACAGTCCAAAACAGGCCTCCGGGCGCATGGCAGAATGGCTGGGCTCTATTAGATTCCCGGGCCCTTACACTGTGCATGCTTTCCGGACCTGACTGCACACAGATGGTTGAGGATGTCGAGTCGAGGCCATCCATGGCCCATCATCATCATCATCATCAG
The DNA here is from genome assembly GCA_034401795.1 of Chaetoderma sp. LZ-2023a. NCBI lineage: Eukaryota > Metazoa > Mollusca > Caudofoveata > Chaetodermatida > Chaetodermatidae > Chaetoderma > Chaetoderma sp. LZ-2023a. The sequence continues at coordinate 60,186,784 of CM067365.1, forward strand.
CATCATCATCCACCACTCATCACAAGGAGCGACACTGCATGGCAAGGAACAGGCCGTCGCTACCTCTCTATCTCAACTCAGTGAAGCTGGCCACGCGCTTCATGCAGCATACATCATGAAAAGGTTGAGGGAAACTTCAGTGCACTCATTGGCTGCGCAGCTGCTGCCAAACAAGCCACGGTCGTAGTGTTGAATATGTCAGAAGTGATCCACACGATGCGCCCCACAAGAGCAAAGACATTCAGCGAGCATGTGCCGCTCCACATCGTACCATTTCTGGAAGTCCAAATGAAGAGTGGTACCCTATGCACTGAATGCTTATAAAAGCATGCAATTTTAACAATTTTATTTTCAATCATTCTGGTGTGAATACGCACCTTTAACGGCGTCGTGGGGCATATATGATTATTACGCGTTTTCTACCCAATGAAAAAATATTTCTTGCGATTTATTGAACCAATGAAATTCTTTCGTTGAATATTACACATGTTTTCATATCAAGAAATGTTAACCTGGCCGAAGGACGTGTTTATATGATAAAATAGAGTAAGGTGACGACCACAACGCAGTATATTTGTATGGGCAACTGGTGTCCTAATTGACCGTTCCAGTTTATCCATCCATCATATGACGTCATAATCAGCTACGTGACGTGTAGGATGACGTCACAATCATTACGTCATGAATGACTCGATCTAGCCCGTCTTAAACGCTTAATAGTCCGACACGTTGTATGAAGTGTATGTCTTTGCTATTTAATAAGCATTCTGTCGAATATTTTGAAACTAATTTGATTTGGCGTTGTTGCTGGCATAACCACAGCTTACCTGTATAGCTTTCTGGAAATTGATAGTCAGGGAGTTCAGGGATCCATTGATCCCAACACGAGCGAGGTGTGAGTGGTGCTTAGTTAGAGGTGGGCGGGGCATAGCTAAACCGGGGAAGGTCCATACGGTGTGTCTGCCGTGCTAATCAAGCAATGGAATCATCATTTGTCTCAGTTCATATCTGGCTCTTAAAATTAACATAGTTAATTTCCTCTCTCTGCGTTTAATCTTTTAATCAGTTTTTATCGGTCAAGCCTAGTATTGCCCGAATTCTGAACCGACGTCATTTGATTAGGCATACTAATATCTATCACATCTCTGGTGTTGATCTGACTGATGATAGATCATGGAAACGTGCAATTACACCCTTGATTCCGCGGGTCAGATATTGACTATTTAAAACTAACAGACAAGAAATAACACATTCTTTTGGCGTGAAGATTATTCTGTTGAATATTTTTGAAAGTTTCCTGTCAATTTAGTTTTAAAATATTCAACATCTTTACTCTACACGCTGTGGGGAGACGCTATGCAATACATAGAGCTATTACAAACAAGTTCCGTCCAAGTTTGGAGATGATCAACCCGGTAGAAAATTTTGAAAGCAATGTTGCTGAATTCAGCCTGTTGCTGTTCCCTTTTAGCTTTTTAGCCACACAATTGCCACCACCACCACCCCGATCACCACTAGCACGCCACAACCGCCACCACCTCACCCACCCACCCCACCCCACCCACCACTACCACCACCACTCCCACCGCTATCACAACCACCAGCAGAGTCGCCACCATCACCACAACCGCGTCACCACCACCACCACCACCGCGACCTCCACCACCAACACCACCACCGCCGTCGCCACCACCGCCGCCGCCACCACCACCATCGCCGTCACCACCACCGCCACCGCGACCGTGCGCCACCACCACCAGCACTACCTCTTGCACCACCGCCACCGCCACTACCACCACCACCACCACTACCACCACCGCGATCTCCACCACCAACACCACCAGCGCCGCCGCTGCCAGCACCGCCGCCGCCGCCGCCGCCGCCACCACCAGCGTCGCCGCCGCCACCAACATCCACCACCACCACATCCACCACCAACAGCACCACCACCAGCACCATCGCCACCGCCACCGCCGCCACCACCACTACCACCACCTCCTCCTCCACCACCACCACAACTACTACTACTACTACTACTACTACTACTACTACTACTACTACTACTACTACTACTGCTACTACCACCACCAGCAGCACCACCGCCACCGCCACCACCACTACTACCACCACCTCCTCCTCCACCACCACCACAACAACTACTACTACTATTACTACTACTACTACTACTACTACTACTACTACTACTACTACTACTACTACTACTACTACTACTACTACTACTACTACTACTACTACTACCACTACTACCACTACTCCTACTCCTACTACTACTACTACTACTACTACCATCACCACCACCAGCAACACCACCACCACCACCACCAGCACTTGCTAAGCAGCTGCTCTCTATTACGACTTATGACAGACAATCCTGAGAAAATACGCAAGTCTGCTTATACATGTGACATAATACAGAATATACGCCTACTCCACCAATCGTTTCTTTTACGCTTAGAACACAGAGTTCGCAGAATGCTAAATTTAAGACAAACACACAAAACAGTTGTTGAATATTTTTATACTAATTTGCCAGACAGCAACCGTTCCTAGTGAACTTATTTTCAAAATATTCAATACTAACCTCTCATACGGCTCCTCAGAATCTTTCTGTGGCCCTTTGCTAATTATTGTCTAGCTTAGCCGTTCTAAGTAGACGCGCAGACAACTGAGCCGGAAGACGAGTTCTGATTCAGAAGGATACAGACAGGATTATTATTGAGACGGAAGATGCTTAATCAATCTAATCATTCGTCTGATGGCAACAGTTCAACGTTTCGAGAGGAAACACGCCTTGTGTAATCCTGATTGTTAACCAGCCAGTTATAAAATGAGAAGATTTAAATGTCTCACTGGTGAATTTCTGTGGACGACTTTTTTCCACAGGGATTAACTCTGGACATGCTGAATATTTTGAAAAACATTTGACTGAAATTGACTATTTAAAACTAACAGACAAGAAGTAACACATTCTTTTGGCGTGAAGAATTTTCTGTTGAATATTTTTTTGTTTCCTTTCAAATTAGTTTTACCATATTCAACATCTTTACTCTATATGCGTCTTGAAATTTTAATGGTTAAATTTATCATTTCCTGGGAGAGGGGTGTATTGGGGTGGGTGGGTAGACGCTATACAATACATAGAGCTATCACAAACAAGGGCGAATTAGTCCCATACCCGCGTCGTAGTTGATGTATTTGATGAAACGATGTTGATGAAACCTTGACTTTTCCACGGGTGTTGACTCTGGATATGCTGAATATTTTGAAAACAATTTGACTGAAAGTTGTTGGTGGCTAAGACACCAACAACCTTCAGTCAAAGTTTTCAAAATATTCAGTAGCTCCAGCATTATTGCTTGTTGAAAGTGTTGTCTAGTGGCTTGCACCAGTCGGAAAAGACAGTTCTTGAAAATAAAATTGTTACAATTGTATACTTTTAGAGGCTCAAATTATATACCTCGATATAAAGAAAAGAAATTAATAACAGGAGTGTAGGAACGTATTTTGACGGTTGGGGTGTGTGTGCTAAACTATGGGTGGGGCCGAAACTTAGTGGCGCTATCTGGATACACCATGGGAGAGGAAAAACCTTGGGGTCATAATGAATAGTAACCACACATGATGACTTCATTCCGTATACATTTGCATAAGTCGCTAATTCAACGTCACAACTAAAAAAATTATAATATTGCGTTTCATTGTATTGAGGTAAATAATCTGTGGCTCTAAACGAATACAATTTTACTTTCGCGTATTTTGGTGAGAGTGCGCAGCCTTTAAATAGACAACGGCTGATAGATCTAACTGAATTTGGGAAAATAAAATATTATTTTGACAATGTCATGCTTGTGGTGTATTG